>VIAB01037799.1:0-12423 GCA_009801035.1 Oophaga pumilio
CAATGATGCCTCTTAGATTTGGGGGCTGCCTAAAACACATCAACACATATAGGGAGGCTAAGTGATTACTCACGCTGTATATAGTGAGGCTATGTAGGGCTCACACTGTATATAGGAGGCTATATGGGGTTCACTCTGTGTATAGGAAGCTCTGTTTGGCCCACACTATATCAGGCTATGTGGGGCTCACACTGCATATAGGAGTCTAGGTGGGGGCACACTCTGTATATAGGAGGCTATATGGGGGCTCACACTGTATATAGGAGGATATGTGCGGCCTCGTACTGTATATAGGAGGCTATGTGGAGGCTCATACTGTATATAGGAGGCTATTTGGGGCTCATACTGTATACAGGAGGTTATGTGGGGGGTTGATATTGTATATAGGATGTTATGTGGGGACTCATACTGTATTTAGGAGGCTATGTGGAGGCAGATACTGTATATTGGAGGCTATCTGGGGTGTCATACTGTATATGGAGACTTTTACGGTATATATAGGGGATTTTGGCATACTTAATTCTGCTTAATATCAAGTGCTACAATTAATATAAATACCATACTTTTTGGACTATAAGATGCACAGAACCATAAGTTGCACCTAGGTTTTGGAGGAAAAAAAATTAAAGCAAAACATGTGGTCATGATGCACTGATATGAGTGGGGGAGAGGAATCTGCTGCTGACACTTTTATAGGGTAATGTCCCCCAATTCTGCACTAATATCACTGTGTTACCATTTTGGCAGTATGCTTTGAGTCATTGTCCATTTGGAAGACCCATTTCTGCCCAAGCTTTAACTTCCTGGCTGATGTCTTGAGATGTTGCTTCAGTATTGCCACATAATCTTCTTTTCTCATGATGTCATGTATTTTGTGAAATGCAACAGTCCCTCCTGCAGCAAAACAACCCCACAACATGATGCTGCTGGGACGGTGTTCTTAGGCTTCCAAGCTTCTCCCTTTTTCCTCCAAACCTAACTATGGTCATTATGCCCCAAAAGTTCAATTTTTTTTTAATCAGACCACAGAACATGTCTCCAAAAATTAAGGTCTTTGTTCCTGTGTGCATTTGCAAACATTAAGCTGGCTTTTTTATGTTTCTTTTGAAGTAATGGCTTCTTCCTGGCAGAGTGGCCTTTCAGCCCATGTTGATACAGTAATCATTTCACTGTGGATATTGACAACCTTACCAGCTTCCGCCATCATTTTCATAAGGTCTTTTGGTTTTATCCTTGGGTTAATATGTGCATGTCGGACCAAAGCACATTCATCTCTGGGACACAGAACCCATCTCCTTCCTGAGCGGTATGATGGCTGGACATTCCCATCTTGTTTGTACTTGTGTATAATTGTTTGCACAGATGAACGAGGCATCTTCAGTTATCTAGAAATTGCACCCAAGGATGACCCAGACTTGTGCAAGTCCACAATTCTCTTCCTGATATCTTGGCTGACTTCTTTTGATGCTTTTGTGCATGATGCTACACAAAAAGCAGTGTTTTTCAGGTGTTCATTAAAATACATCCACAGGTGTGTCTCTATTTAACTTAGATGTTGCCAAAATCAGAAGCTTTCAAACACATGACATCATCATATGGGATAGTAATCTTAGTGTATGTAAACTTTTGACTTTGCAGTAAGTAATAAATATGACTTAAAACATTCTCTCTCTCTCTCTCATTATTCTGGCATTTGGCAAATATTAATAATTATGGTAATCCTAACTGACCTAAAATGGGAAAGGTTTATTCTGATTTCATGTCCGATATTGAGAAAAACATTCACATGTGTCTTTTTATATAGTGTATGTAAACTTCTGGTTTCACCTGTTCATGGCCCCCTCATCCCCATCTTGGTATACATGGCCTTCTCATCACCATCCTGGTATACATGACCCCCTCATCTCCATCTTGGCTTACATGGCCCCCTCATCACCATCCTGGTATACATAGCGCCCCCATCCCTATCGTTGAATACATGGACCCCCATCCCTATCCTGGTATACATGGCCCCCACTATGCTGCACAAATAAAAAAAATAAAACCATTCTATTTATATTCCCTCCTATCCCTCACAGCATCCTGTTCTGATGCCAGAAGCTGATTTCATCTTGTAAGCAGTGCATGGCAGTTATGTCATGTGCTGCTTACATGCTGAAATAAACTGCGGGAATACTCACTGCACCCCATGCCCAGGACCATGGGCATGTGGAGCAATGACTATTCATCTTCCTTAATAGCAGGCACACTGTTAGCAGCAGACGCCGGCTTCCTGAAGCTGCTGGGTGATTACGTGTGCCTGCTTTTAAAAAGAATGAATATTCACTGCTCTCCACTACCATGGGCATGGGAAGCAGTGAATATTCATTCTCTTTAATAGCGGGCACATGTGATCGCCCAGACGCTGCAGGAAGTCAGTGTCTGCAGCTAACTGGATGCCTGCTACTAATGAAGATGAGTATTCACTGCTCCACATGCACATTGCCCCTTCCACCTCTTGATGCTGGATTCAGGAGTGAGGGACTAAGGGTGTGGGAAGCAGTGAATATTCATTTTATTTTAACAGTGTGTACAGGTCGCAGCGGCAGGCTCCTGTCTCCTGTGACCCACACGTCAGCTGCTGTTACTCCCCCACACCCCAGCCACAGGCACATACATTCGGACTATAAGATGCACCCCCCCATTTTCCTCAAAAATTTTTGGAGGAAAAACGTGCATCTTATAGTCCGAAAAATACGATAATTATAACTAATATGCTAATATTAATATTGAGGAGAATTAATTTCAGCCTATCGGTTCGGCCCTCCACAACAATCACTGTATCATGGCAAAACATGCATCCGGCTTGGAGGTGTCTGATCTCTGGGTTGGCATCAATTCTTTACATCCTGCTGTTATGAAAACGTAATACATCGACTTCATATTGGAAATTAAATCTATGCTTCTTGAAAATTAAACTATACCTCTCTATTAACACTCTGTATTTTATACTAATTTATATATGAGCTAAACATCATGATTGAAGGATATCATCTTTATTCTCTATTACTATGAATCATAGAATGGTAGAGTTGGAAGGGACCTCCTGGGTCATCTAGTCCAACCCCCTGCTCAAAGCAGGATTCACTAAATCATCCCAGACAAATGTCTGTCCAGCCTCTGTTTGAAGACTTCCATTGAAGGAGAAGTCACTACCTCTCGTGGCAGCCTGTTCCACATTGATCAGCCTAACTGTCAAAAAGTTTTTTCTAATATCTAATCTGTGTCTCCTCCCATTCAGTATCATCCCATTGCTTCTAGTCTTTCCTTGTGCAAATGAGAATAAAGATGATCCATCTATGATGTGACAACCCTTGAGATATTTGTAGACAGCTATTAAGTCTCCTCTCAGTCTTCTTTTTTGCAAGCTAAACATTCCCAAATCCTGTAACCATTCCTCATAAGACATGGTTTGCAGACCGGTCACCATTATGGTCGCTTCTCTGAACTTGCTCCACTTTGTTGATGTCTTTTTTAAAATGTGATGCCCAAATCTGGACACAGTATTCCAAATGAGGTTTGACCATAGAGGAGTAGAGGGCAATAATGACTTCATGTGATCTAGACTGTATTCTTCTGTTAATACATTCCAGAATTGAATTTGCCTTTTATGCTGCTGCATCACACTGTTGACTTATGTTCAGTCTGTGATCTATTAGTATATCCAAGTAATTTTCACATGTGCTGTTGCTTAGCCCTATTCCTCCCATTCTGTATAAGCTTTTTCATTTTTATTGCCCAGATATAGTACTTTGCATTTTTCCTGTTTAAAACCATTCTGTTAGTTGCTGCCCACTTTTCAGGTTTATTTATATCTTTTTGAATCCTCTCTCTTCTCTAGTATTAGCTATCCTTCCTAGCTTTGTGTCATCGGCAAATTTAATCAGTTTACCCTCAATTCCTTAATCTAAATCATTGATAAAGATGTTGAACAATACAGGGCCCACGACAGAGTCAAGCATGTTCCTCATCATAGAGACAAACTGCTTTGGAGCGGGCCTGTAGGCTGGTCTTTCCTTGGTTTCTCTGGCATAGAGCAAGATGATAAGACTCTGCCTACAGTGCTGCCCCAAAGTATGATATACTCATTAACTGAAAACTAACACTAATTACACAAGAACGGCAAGATGAATTTTTTTTAACCCCAGGTATCTTTTTAATCAGTATAACAGCGGCAGCATGACAATTTCTGTAGTTTCATGAGCAAAATCCTGCTGACAGGTTCAGTTTAATTAACATGTTCATAATCATGACCGTCTCAACATCTTGTTAGATACTGTAGATGAAATTTACCACTTTTTATCATGATTTTAATTTTAATTATTTGGTTATATGAATTATTATTGATTAATAAAGATTCTTGATATTACTTTTGTAGTTTGTGGTCATCATTATAGTACACCGGAGAGATCACACAGAATCCCACTGCTGCCATTACATGTGACTAACCTGCACTGCCCTCTCCTGCCCCTTGGGCTGGACCTAAATCCCCTCTCCTTGCCTCTAGCAGCTAAAAACTCCAAAACTTAATATGGGTCATAACTCCTTAATTCTAGGGAGGCTGTTTTGGGGCCATCAAATCCGTCTGGGTCCCTGCTACACATTGAGATCAAATGCAGCTTTGCTACATGGCTCCTACTAGTCATTCTACGTTTCTCCCCACCCTGGGGTGCTAGAACGGATTGAGACCTTGGAAGTTGTTCGACCTATTCCAGAGATCTTGAAAATATAACCGATTTGTGGCTAGTATGCACCACAAGTCCATATTCTCCTAGCTGTCTGAACAAAGCAGTTACACAACATGGCCTCCATATTGCAAACAATCATTGTTGTCCTGAGCTTAGCTAGCTCAAGGTGTGAGATCTGTCATTCACAGCCTTTTGAGGCTTGACCACCTGCTGAGCTAGGTGCATGCTTTCGCCTTGCACAAAGGAAGGGGGTTTTATAATCCCATGCCAAATAAGATACAAATGATTGTCATGAAATTATATCTTCAATATTCTTCACAGGTTCATGAGCTTGGTTTGTCTATAATTAGGACTTATATATGCATTGTAGCGCCTGCATCTCTGCTTGCAGTCCCTCTATTCCTGCAGAGACATCAGCGTACTGACCGCCAAGGCTCCCGTCCTGCCCCTTCCGGGTCTGCTACTGCCTGGGGTCCACGCACTCCTAGTAGGTCTCCAGGCTCTGTGCTTAGAGAGCGTGCACACCCATCCTCTTTCTTAAAGGGGCCACGCTCATTTCTCTAAAGTGTCCCCAGCCAATTACTGGAGGTCTCTTTCTATTTAAACCGCCTCCTCCAACATGGAGGTGCCCATGCAATGTTGTGAGTTTGTTCCTAACACGCTTGTCAGTTCTCAGGTCCCTGTACTTGTATCCGAGTCCACTGAACCCGCCAATGCTCACCTCAATGGCAGCAGAGCCCACTGCACCCGCCAGTGCTCACCTCAATGGCAGCAGAGCCCGCTGCACCCACCAGTGCTCACCTCAATGGCAATAGAGCCAGCTGCATCTGGCAGTGCTCATCTCTCCATCAGACTGTCCTGTTTGCACCTGCGGTTCCTGTCATCTTCTCTGCCTGCCTGCATCTGTTGGACATTCCCCCGGGCCTTTCCATGTATTCGCTCTTAGGGGTCTGCCGCCAGCTACCCAAGGTCAGTTCTGGAGTAGCACCTGGATCACCTTCTTTGTCTTTATACGGACTGCGGTGTCGTTAGCTGCTGCGTGTCCGTGGTCTGATTGGGTGAGGCTCCTAGTCACACACCTCCAGGCCTTCCTTGGGCTTTGGCACAGTGGTTCCACCACCCAACCTGTTACAGCTTGCACAGGCCATGGAATCCGCTGGCTCCCAGGCATCTTCCATCTCGGACCTATACCAGAATGTCTCCCGCCAGAAGGATCAGCAGGATGATCTATGAATACTCATCTTGATACACTGGCTACACCAGCCGCTTCCACATTCTCTCAGGCAGCAGTCACCACCATGGCGACCCACCAGGCAGCTAGTTATGCACCAGGTCCCTAACCTTGTCTGTCGGCTCCTCCACACTTTGGCGGAGATCCCACCCAGTGTCGAGGGTTCATTAACCAGTGCACTTTGCACTTCGAACTCCTGGCACTTCAGTTCACCTCGGACCGAGCCAAAGTGGCCTTCATCATGTCACACCTATCTGGTAAGGTACTAGCATGGCTCAATCCTCTGTGGGAAAGAGGGGATCTGTTAGTGTCAAACCTACAGTCCTTCTTGGAAGCCTTTCTTAAAGTCTTTGATAAGCCCGGTCACCTTTCTTCTGCAGCCTCTTCCCTGCTCTGGTTATGCCAAGGTAACCTTTCTATGGGCCAGTATGCAGTACAATTCTGTACCTTGTCTTCTGAACTCGCTTGGAACAATGATGCTGTGGTGGCAAACTTCTGGGAAGGTATCTCTGGGCGAATCTCCAAGCTGTTTGATCGCCTGAGGAGTTCCAGAGTCTTCACGAAGCTTGAGCTTCGAGGGGCATAAAACCTGGTTCGAATTTGCCAGGGAGATGAGTGTAAGCTGGCTTTCAACCCCCGTGATGGCCATTACGAGTAAATCATTATGCCATTTTGGACTCTGTAATGCTTCAGCCATCTTCCAAGAACTGGTAAACGACGTCTTCCATGACCTGCTCTATAGGTGTGGTAGTATACCTGGACGATATCTTGGCATTCTCTCCTGATCTGCCAACACAGAGGAGGGACATTCGCCAGGTTCTACTAAGGTTAAGAACTAACCATCTCTACGCCAAATATGAAAAATGCGTCTTTGAACAGTCCTCCCTTCTGTTTCTGGGATACATTGTTTCTGAGACCATTGTGAAGATGTATCCCAAGAAGGTATCCGCTGTCATGAAGTGGCCCGGTCCAGACAGTCTTAAGGCTCTCCAGCGGTTTCTCGGGTTTGCAAATTATTATCGCCAATTTATTTAGCATTTTTCTTCCTGGACTGCTACTATTTCTGCCCTGACCTGCAAAGGAGCCAATCCTAAAGAATGGACTCCTGAAGCAGAAGAAGCCTTCATATCTCTCAAGCAGGTATTCTCCTCAGTTCTGGTGCTGCATCGGCCAAACCATAGCAAACATTTTTTCCCGGAGGTGGATGCATCTTCCACAGGGGCCAGAGCCATCCTCAACCAGAAGTCTTCATCCGGTCGCATTGTGTCCTGCAGATTTTTCTCAAAACTCTTCTCGGCACCAGAAAGTAATTACTTTATTAGCGATAGAGAACTGCTTGTGATCAAGCTGGCTTTGGAGGAGTGGCAGTACTTGCTGGAAGGAGCGTTACATCCTGTGTTAATTTACACTGACCACAAGAATCTGGCTTATCTGCAGTCTTCTCAGCGGCTTAACTCGGTCACGCTAGGTGGTCTTTGTTCTTCGCTCGCTTCAACGTCACACTCCACTTTCGGTCGGCTGATAAAAACATTAAGGTGCTATCCAGGTCCTTCCAGGCCTCTGACCAGGAGGGGGAGCTTAAACGTATCATCGAGCCCTCCAAAATAATCACAGTCGCTCCGCCAGACTTATCTCGTCTACACACTGGTAAGACTTACGTGGCAGAATCTGCCTGAAAGCGGGTTCTTCTCTGGGGACATTCTTCTAAGGTGGCGGGCAATGCCGGACAGAAGACTACTCTCCTTATCTCTCGACAATATTGGTGGCCGACTCTGCGCAAAGATGTTGCGAATTTCGTCTCTGCTTGTCCTTCGTGTGCCCGAAATAAGACTCCTGAATAGCTTCTGACCGGTCGGTTGCCTCCCTTGCCTGTGCTGTCTGCTCCCTGGCAGCATATCTCCATGGATTTCATTATGGATCTGCCAGTGTCGGCTGGATGTACCGTCATCTGGGTGGTGGTGGATCATTTTTCTAAGATGGCTCATTTCATCCCGCTATCCGGTCTTCCATCTGCGCCAGTATTGGCAAAATAATTCATTCTTCTGATTTTTTGTCTCCATGGTCTACCGATTCACATAGTCTCCGATAGAGGTGTCCAGTTTACCTCTTGTTTCTGGAGGGCCACCTATAAGCTGCTGGATGTTACTTTAGATTTCTCATCTTCTTACCATCCTTGGTCCAATGGCCAAGTGTAATGAGTCAATCAGATCCTGACAAATTTTCTCCGGCATTTTGTCAATGCTCATCACAGTGACTGGGCTGAACTCCTGCCTTGGGCTGAATTCTCTTACAATAACCACGTGAGCGAGTCTTTGGCCAAATTTCTGTTTATTGTGGTCTATGTTCAACACCCCAAATTGCCATTTCCTATGGCTGTCACTGTCAGGACTCTGGATTCCCTGTTCATCTGTGGTGCTTTATTGCCCTTTTTCAAGATGGCGTCTGCTGACTCGCTCCTGCTCATGTGATCTGCCTTCCCTGTCTTTATAACCTTAGTTTGCCTTCCAGTCCATGCTTGCATATTCTGCTTGCATTCCTGGCTCTCTGTTGCAAGAGACTGATCCTCTCCAGAGAATCTGGCACTGCCCTTCCAGCAAACCTTCGCAGCTCTCTGTTGGTGCTTGTGCTACAAGCTGTGTGTTTGTGTTTCTCTGCATCTGCCTCAGCCTGCCTGCTTAGGACACATTAGCTTGGTCTGCTTCAGCTAATCTTGTTTTTGTGCAGTGGCAGCATATTTGACTGTCCTGGACTTCTTAAGAGGCTCACAGCTCTGCACTTTTTTTGGGACTCTTATCCAGAGGCTGCCAGCACTGTTGTGAACTGTGATCAGCATTCCCAAGTGGGTGCCTTTACGATGAGACTTTCCTTGCAGCATTGCTGCATATGAACTACTTCTATTATCACCTTGTTTGCTGTGTTTCCTTGAACTGTTGTTCACTTGCAGCACCTGCATTTATTTGTATAATACAGACTTGTCACCGTACTCTGGTTTAGTTGACTCATTTGTCTCAAGCCAAGAGGTTCCTGAGAGTTCCACTATAATTGCTACAATCACCTCCGATATTCCAGCTGCTGATTCCCTCTTCAGGAACTTTTCTGAAATCTGGAAGGACACCAAAGCGTCTTTGGTAAAATCCTCCGAATGTATGAAAAGACAAGCGGATAAGAGACATATGGATTCACCTCGGTTTTATCCTGTACATAATGTTTGGCTATCATGGCTAGTCATGTAAGTATATCCGCCTCAAGATACCATCCTATAAATTGGGTCCTCGCTTCATTGGTCCCTTCGAGGTGTTGAAACAGATTAATCCAGTGGCCTAAAAACACAAACTCCTGGATTCCTTGCGAATCCTCAACTCCTTCCATGTGTCTCTTCTCAAACCCGTTGTCCTCAGGTTCCTGGTGCCACTCTGACTCCTGTCAGTGCTGAGGATGTTTTTGAGACAGAGAACATTTTGGCCACCAAGAAGGTAAGAGGGAAGACCTTCTTTCTTGTGGATTGGAAGGGGTTTAGTCCTGAGGAGAGGTCCTGGGAGCCCAGAGAGAACATCCATGCCTTTCTCTTCCTGGAGAAATTTCTGACAGGCTTGAAAAAGAGGGAGCGTAAGGAGTAGTGATGAGCGAGTATGCTCATTGCTCGGGTTTTCCCTCAGCATGCTCAGGTGGTCTCAGAGTATTTGGAAGTGTTCGGAGATTTAGTTTCTGTCGCAGCAGCTGCATGATTTGCGGCTACTAGACAGCCTGAATACATGTGGGGATTGCCTGTTTGTTTGCAACAAGCATACTCGCTCATCAGGAGGGGGTACTGTAGCGCCCACATCTCTGCCTGCAGTCCCTCTCTCCCTGCAGAGACATCACCGTACTCACTGCCAAGGCTCCCATCCTGCTCCTTTCGAGTCTACTGCTGCCTGGGATGCATACACTCCTAGGCACCTCTAAAGTGTCCCCAGCCAATTGCTGGAGGTCTTTTTCTATTTAAACTGCCTCCTCCAACATGGAGGTGCCTGTGCAATGTTGTGAGATTGTTCCTAACTCACTTGTCAGTTCTCAGGTCACTGTACTTGTATCCGAGTCTGCTGCACCCGCCAGTGCTCACCCCAATGGCAGCAGAGCCAGCTGATCCCGCCTGTGCTCACCTCAATGAAAACAGAGCCAGTTGCACCTGCCAGTACTCACTCCAACAGCAGCAGAGGCAGTTGCACCTGCCAGTCCTTACCTCAACGACAGCAGAGCCAGCTGCACCCACCAGTGCTCACCTCTATGGCAGCCGAGCTAGCTGCACCCGCCAGTGCTTATCTCTCCGTCAGACTGTCCTGCCTGCACCTGCGGTTCCTGTCATCTTCTCTACCTGCCTGCATCTGTTGGACATTCCCCTGGGCTTTTCCAGCTATCCGCTCCTAGGGGTCACCCACCATCTACCCAAGGTCAGTCCTGGCATAGCACCTGGATCACCTCCCTTGTCTCTCCACGGACTTCAGTGTCGTTAACTGCTGCGTGTCTGTGGTCGGATTTGGTGAGGCTCCTAGTCACTCCTCTCCAGGCCTTCCTTGGGCTTTGGCACAGTGGTTCCACCACCCAGCCCATTACATATATTAAGATGTTTGACCCGCTCAACATCTTCTTAGCTACTGTAGATGAAATTTACCACTTTTTATCATGATTTCAATTTTAATTCTTTGATTATGTGAATTATTATTGTTTAATAAAGATCCTTGATATTACTTTTGTAATTTGTGGTCATCATTACAGGTTTATATGTTTTATATGTATGACTGCAATTCAATAAACCAATCTTTATAGTGTGGTTTAATTGGTTGTTGTGAATTTTTTTAGGGTTATATAGGTATAATAAATTAGCAATCTCTTTATCGGCTTGTTCCACTATCCTGTCAGTAGTTGATGACTTGTTTTCACCATCAACCCCATAAATAATTGTATAAAGTGTAAGGTAGAATCAAAGAAAATAACAGTTATTCTTTTACATTAGCCCTGTAAAATTATACAAAGACACTTTTGGCCTTTTTTATCAAAATGGATAAAAGAAAAATTGTTTTTCATGCCAATAGACACCACTTGGAACTCAACTTTCATTTCTTACTGTGCTGTTAAAATTAATGCTTAACTGAGATTTTGTTGCCTGTAGAAACCAAATAGTTTTTCTTTTAGTTTTAATATATCTGACCAAATTTAAATTGATTCTATTTGGAGTCACTAGTGTCTTTCTCCATCTGAGTTCTCTTGATACTAGACAGCTCAAGCTGCTCTAACCTAAGGACATCACATACCACACTCCATATCCATCCTCAAGATAAAGAAGGCAGATTAGGACTGACTGCATTGAAGCCTTAGCATTCATGATTGTGTGACGCGAGTCACGGCAGTAAATATGTGTACTACTTACTGTAAATAACCGAACGTCAAACAATCCGAGGTCAAGTCGAGGAAATGGCGCAGTACAACAAAGGGAAGTCAGAGACGAAGTCCAATACACGAGCCAAGGTCAGGAAAGCCAGAGAGACAAAACAGGGAGCAAGCACAAGCAAAGTCAGTAACATGCAAAGGGTCAGAGTCCGGGAAGAGAATCAAGTCAAGCAGGGTCAGACACAGAGCGCAGTCTATGTGTATGATTGACTCTGGGGGGAGGAACTAGTATGCTTAAGTAGAATCCTGATTAAAGAAAATAAACACAGGTGATTGCAGCACAGACCCAGCACAGACTGACAGCTCTGACACAAAGTATCAAAAAGACAGAAACAGAGTGGAAATTGTGACAGATTGTTTGGAGAATTGGTTTAAAAAGAAATTTTAATGATGACAGACTTCTTCTATAAACTAGATGATGTTCAAGTGGATTCTATGCGCGATTCCATTGGTTGACTGTCATAGTAAACCTTTTTATAATGGTCCCTTCTTGCTTTGGGAGGACTGATCTATTCTTAAGATGTTATCTCTATACCCACCATACATAGATTCCGATTCAGACCGGACATTCAGCGTCTCCCACTCACACACCACCTCCTCACCGCGCCCCCTATCTGTCGGAATCCCGCAAGGTTCAGTCCTAGGGCCCCTGCTCTTCTCCATTTACACCTTCGGCCTTGGACAGCTCAAAGAATCTCACAGCTTTCAGTATCACCTCTATACTGATGACACACAGATCTACATCTCTGGGCCAGATATCACCTCTCTACTAACCAGAATCCCTCAATGTCTGTCCACTATTTCATCCTTCTTCTCCACTAGATTTCTAAAACTTAATATGGACAAAACAGAATTCATCAGCTTTCCCCATCTCACGCGTCCCCCCCAATGGACCTATCCATTAAAGTAAATGGCTGCCCACTCTCCCCAGTCCCACAAGCTCGCTGCCTCTGGGTTATCCTTGACACTGATCTCTCTTTCAAGCCACATACACAATCCCTTTCCACTTCCTGCCAACTTCAACTCAAAAATATTTCACGG
>VIAB01037805.1:14036-24881 GCA_009801035.1 Oophaga pumilio
ACTGCTGACACTCCAGCCACATAAGGTCTGGCATTGTCCTGCATCAGGAGCCCGGGGCCAACCGCACCAGCATATGGTCTCACAATGGGTCTGAGGATTTCATCTCGGTACCTAATGGCAGTCAGGCTACCTCTGGGGAGCACATGGAGGGCTGTGCGACCCCCCAAAGAAATGCCACCTCACACCATTACTGACCCATTCCAACCCGGTCATGCTGAAGCATGTTGCAGGCAGATCGCTCTCCCCAGCGTCTCCGGACTGTCACATGTACTCAGTGTGAACCTTTCATCTGTGAAGAGCACAGGGCGCCAGTGGCAAATTTGCCAATCCTGGTGTTCTGTGGTAAATGCCAAGCATTCTGCACGGTGTCGGGCTGTGAGCACAGCCATCTGTGGACGTCGGGCACTCAGACCATCCTCATGGAGTCGTTTTCTAAACGTTTGTGCAGACACATGCACATTTGTGGCCTGCTGGAGGTCATTTTGCAGGGCTCTGGCAGTGCTCCTCATTTCACAAAGGTGGAGGTAGCGGTCCTGCTTCTGGGTTGTTGCCCTCCTACAGCCCCCTCCAAGGCTCCTGGTGTACTGGCCTGTCTACTGGTAGCGCCTCCAGCCTCTACGCCAACAGACACAGCAAACCTCGCCACAGCTCGCATTGATGTGCCATCCTGGATGAGGCTGCACTACCTGAGCCACTTGTGTGGGTTGTAGAGTCCGTCTCATGCTACCACAAGTGTGAAAGCACAACCAACATTCAAAACATCAGCCAGAAAGCATTGGTACTGAGAAGTGATCTGTGGCCCACACCTGCAGAATAACTCCTTTATTGAGTGTCTTGATAATTGCCAATAATTTCCATCTGTTGTCTATTCCATTTGCACAACAGCATGTGAAATTGATTGTCAATCAGTGTTGCTTCTAAGTGGACAGTTTGATTTCACAGAAGTTTGATTTACTTGGAGTTATATTCTGTTATTTAAGTGTTCCCTTTATTTTTTTGAGCAGTGTAGTATAGTATTCCCTAAAATCTTTTCTGTATGAAGATGTATGCACTTTACTAAAATTGCCATCTTCCTGTAAAAAAAAATAAAAAAATCTAAAAATGGAACAGAAGTCCTATGTGGACTATAAATAAACCGTAAGCAATAATGGTTATTGTTCATATAGGAAACAAATTCAGGTAAGGCTGATTGGTTCGTAGACCTTACAATGAGCAGATCTTCGACACCAAACGAGATTGTAAAAAAATGGATTATTAGTAAGAATTCCTCCTCCCCCCATGCCATAGATAAAAACGCAAGCGATGGTGAGAATTATGAGCCCATTGGGGCTCCTTCTACCTGCAAAACAAAATTACAAATAAAAACAATAATTGTGACCAAGCAAACATTGTAATGCAGTTATCCTAAAATTATTTTTAATGCAAAAGTATATGAACTATGTTGGTCTAGGTGATGTTAAACAGCCTGGATGGCAAGATGGTGAGGAATAATGGTGTATATATTTGTAACATCACATGCAAATACCTACTCCTAGAAAGATTATCTAAAGTTTGCAGAACTGTGGAACTTTCGTTTAGGTAATTTGGAAATCTACAGACCAATGGTTGCAAGTGTTCATCCAACAAGTTTTTCATTGACAGAACCAAATCCTAGAGATGATGGGACGTAATGGAGGAAATGTATTTTTATGGGATTTAATCACACCATGAAATATAGGGAGAACTGGATGATCTGGCAGACGATATGGTATTTTTTAGTTTTAACTGTAGTTAAAGTGACACCCCCACCACATTTGCATAGATTTTTAAAAAACAAAGAAGGGTCAGAGTGTAGTAGTCTGTTATTTTGATTATCTTTTTTATATGAAGTGCTTGTTTTAAATAGAGTTGCGTCCAGAAGTACAACACAGCCAGCTTTGTTCGATTATCGTACTACAACATTTTGATTGGTCTAAGTTTTTAACAGCATCACATTCATTAATGCAGAGATATTTTCTAAAAGACTGAATTCTAACAATCATAGAGGGATTAAAGATCACATTCAACTAAAGATTGGAAAAGATTAAGAGCCAGAACTCCATAATTTGGGTTTTTTTTTTTCTTAGCATGACATCAATGTGACAGGAATGTCTATGTGTGGACAGATTCCCCACAACCTTCAAGGCGTATTGTAGATCTTTTTTTTTCTTACATTGAAGAGGTGTGATATGATTAATTTCTCCACTAGTCTGTAGCTGTTGCTAATTTCTTGACATACAGCTTTTGAAATTTGACAGTTTTAAGATACTCCTACCATGTTCTTTTAAAAGGTGATCCATCTACATTATCAATATAGTTTTCCTTAAAGTAGATTTTGAACTTCAGTAAAGCCATTAATGCCGACCTGCTGTCATTCCAATAGTTAGATCTTGGAGATATCTTCCAGGCAGATATTTTGTTTACACCATTTCCCATCACACATTTTTCCAGATCTGCAAGAGGAAGACACTCCATTTTTTAGAAGTTTGTATTCACTGCTGCAAATTAAACGTCTTGAAGCAGCAAGAAAAAAAAATTAATATAAATGTCTACAATCCAAAGACAAGTCACATCTGGAGTTGAATGTTAAAACAGTTGCGACAGCAGTTTCATATTCTCATTTTAGAACATATGAAAGATCGCCAAACATGTCGTGAAGTATTGTTTTGTAGAAATTTCTGACTTATCGCATATGTGAAAAAGTTTATATATAGAAAAAAAAAAAAGAAAAAGGAAAAAAAAGACAAAACCTGGTAATTGTTTATTAGGCACTTTACAATTTTGTAAAAAAAATATATGGACAAGCATCAGCAAAATTTTAGAAATCTAGTTACATGATCATTAAGAAATACCCTTCTTTATAAACAGCTCAAGAGGAAAAACTTACAGCACTTGTAAAGGGCAAGATGGCATCTGTGATAGACCCTTCCTATGCTCTAACATACTGTATAGTTCTTGGAGCAAGAAATCTTGTGTGCTTGGGTATGATCCTTCCCAGGAATCCTCGGGTTAATTCTTCTCCTCAAAAGGACAACATTTCTGTTTAGCTTTCAAATTATGTGTTAGCACATTAGTACAGCAATAGTCTCACAGTGGCACGAGAAAGGATCTCTAACCAGTTGCTCAAATAGATTTGCTTCTTACACTGGTGACATCTCCCGATGGTGTATATCTGTCTTGTTATAGTGGTTCTTCTATTCTGTAGCACGACAGATATACACCATCAGGAGCTGACATTAAATGCTTAGCGTGCATTGGCAAAATACAATTTCTGCTGACCATCTAATGTGCAAAAGTGCCTCCTGAATGGCCTTTCAGAGATTATATTGGTGACGTTGGTATTGAATCTCCTATTCCTTTTGTTCGGAGGGAAGATAAACTGACAGATTATTGTATACACAGGTTTTCTGTGTTCTCTATGCCAGAATAATGTGTATGGCTCGCTTTTGCATTATTGCTACATTAAAGGCACATAAATTTCTAATAGTACAAATTTTTTGCTCTTAAAATCTCTGGCATCTCCTTGTGGCATGTTGTACTGATTACTGAGGGAGACAAATTATCAGGATGTTAAAATGGCGACAGAAAATACTGCAAGCAGACTTTATGCTGCCTAAAAGTTGTCTCAAAAATGGTTAATTCTTCAAATAAAACTTTTTTTTTTTTTTAAGCATAAACCAATTATTTTTGAGATGTTAGTGTCTTATCAGCATCCATCTCCATGCTGGTTTTTCTTCAGCCGATTTAAATTTTGATTATTTTCCGGATCTGTATGCAGCAGGGATCAAAGTAGCCTTACATTTGCTGGGCGGTGCAAGTTCCCAGGTGTTCAGAGTTGTGCCTATTCCCTGCACAACTCAGAAAGGTTAGTATTGCACCCATACTAGTCGTTTTCATATCCTTCCAGTCAATATTGCACTAGTGAGCACCCTTTGTTTGCGTGTTTGTTTTCATAAACTACTATCAGGCGTTGCCAGAAAGTTTAAAAGCAAATAATCTGCAGTGCTTTATATTTAATGTTGAATGAGCTAGGCACACACAAACATGCATTCATTTCATGTTCTACAGCAAAGTGAGGTTTAGTTCATGAACGTAAATGTGGCAACACAATAAAGGCCATGTTCACCCAGACCACATTTGTCTCAATGAGCAGGACATAACTTCAGCCTTTACTCCACAACACAGGTTATTCTGATTTATTGCTACTGCTCTTATGAGGATAGAAAACTCAGGAAATCATCAAACTCATTTGCACTTTTGTTTACAAAATCCTTTGTTCTTTGTCTTATTTTCAGGATTTCTTCATCTTGGGGCAGAAGTTCACCTTCCTGCAATATATATAATAATGGAAACAATTTAACAAAACCTGTAAAGGAGTTGTCTACTTCTCAGACAATCCCGATGTTCCACCAACGAAAAATAAAACCTATACTCCTCTCCTGATCAATCCCAGCAGTGTTGACATTGGTTCTCCCGGGGCTCACATGACATTATGCTACGCAAGCTCTGCAGCAGTTTCACTCTCTCCCCCTTCAAACAAATCTGACATCTGGAGGAAGAGAGAAAGAAGCTGCATCTCTGACTCTCTCTGGATGACCATTAACTCCAGATTAGGTGGGGGAGTGAAGCAGCCGCTGACTAGCTGTAAGACACATGTGGCATAATGTCACGTGAGTACCGGGAAAGCCAAAGTGGACACTGCAGGAATGGTGCTGGCCAGGAGTATAGGTGCAATTGTACTTGGAGGGAACATAGTGATAGAAAAGGGATTGGTTGAGTAGTGGACAGCTCCTTTAAAGTAATGCAGAAGATCTGATATACATCACCATTGGGTATTAAATTCTGACAATTTAGCTCAGCAAGTCCAGTGCTGAGTGAAGCCAAAATAATTTGAGGTCCATAGAGATTTATAGCTCCACTGTACTAAAACAAGCACAGAATGTACTAATATCTATATGATATTCATATTCACACTAAATGGCTTGTAGCATAACCACTTATCCACAGTAGAGGTAATCAATGTATGATGGCTGGAACTGACCGATTCAAAACACCCACCAATTACAAAGTCTCCTTTAAAAATTGTTAGTGAGCATGTGCAATCATTGCTCCATGAACTGTACATAACAATGGAGAACACATTTGCTCACTAAAGATACCCCCATCCTTTGGGTTTGTCGAGGTCCAAGCAATCATGTATTTATGGTTAATTCTGTGGATAAGCAATAAATGTGTTAATGGGACAACCGGTAAAGAGGTTTTCCCATCACAAAGCCCATTGTTAGGATACGTCATCACTAAGATCAGTAGAAATCAAACCCCTTGGATATCCACCACCAATCATTATAAAAATGGTTTAGGAAATTAATACATTTAAAGGGAACCTGTCACCAGGTTTGGCCGATACGAGTTACGGCCACCACCTTTCAGGGCTTATCAACAGCATTCTATAATGCTGTAAATAAGCCCCAAAAATAACTTTTATTACACACACACCCGGGGTGCTGTCCGGTTTGATGGGTGTCGCAGGTCCGGTGCCTCCCATCTTCTTGCAATGCCGCCCTCCTGCTTGCTTAATGGCACCCTGGTCTTGCACCGCTCCTGAGCAGGCATACTTATCTGCCCTGTTGAGGACAGAGCAAAGTACTGCAGTGCACAGGCGCTGGACCTCTCTGACCTTTCCCAGTGTCTGCACACTGCAGGGCAGATAAGTACGCCTGTGCAGGAGAGCCATGAAGCAAAAAGATGGGAGGTGCTGGAACAGGACCTGCAGGTGAGTATAATAAAAGTTATTTTTCTTCTCTTGCAGGTCGGATCGGGGGCTTATCTACAGCATTATAGAATGCTGTAGGTAAGCCCTGAAAGGTGGTGGCCGTAACTTATCAGCCAAAACTGCCGACATGTTCACTTTAATCAGGTACCAGGCTTAGGGATGATCTCATGAAGAGTCAGAATGCAATTTGGGGGAAGATGAAGAGGATTAGAAAGTAAACAAGAAAAAATATCAGAATGACATCTTACCTCATCACTGGCGTCAGACTCCACAAACGTGGAATAAATTTTAGATATGCCATTTTTTACAAATTCTTGTAGGCTTTTTGCAATTAAATGTAGCTCTTCTTCCCCATAAGCATATATACATCCATCCTCTCCCACAAGTATGATCCACTGCACACTAGGAAGCATGACCGGAATGTTTTCCAATGTGCCAAAGACCTGCATTTTGGTTGGTTTGGGGAGAAAACACTCTTCCCAGCTTTCTTGCATAAACTTCTGCCCCATGTAAATAGTGCCACTAAGATCACATAACCGCAGGCAACAGTCGCTGTTCTCCCATTGTACTGATGTGTCCTTATGGTTCTGCACAAATCTTGAGACTGCTTCAAGGTTTTTTGCTGTTAAACAGATTAATCAGAATGTTAAAAAAGACTATTACGGTGAATAACTACAGAATGCTGAAAACATTCAGGGACTCAAACACGCCACTCGAGCACACGCGATACTCAGTGCATACTCAAACATCCTACACAAACTTGAGTAACAAGCACTTGCACTCATCACTAGTAGTCCGCTATAAGAAATGCCACTTTATTTTGTAGCGAAAATAAAAAGTTCCCATTTTGCAGATTGGTGCTGAGCCCTGCACATGACACCCAATAATTAGCAAGCCACCATGGAAATACAGTCCAATCTGAAGGTAGCATGTTATAGTACAGTGGGAGCTGACTAGACAAACAGTTTGGTGACAAAAGCTTCCATTTTCTGCTCTGAGATTTTCGGTCCAGTGGGTGGTCTCATCTGTGACTGAAAATTTTCTCTACATGTATAATTTTATAAAGAAAACTAAGTCACTGATGGCTTTCTGATGAACACCCACTGGACCAAAAATCCAGAGAACAAAGGTTTCAATAAATAGAACAAGCGTTACCGACTCTTTTCTCACTATTATATATCAATCTACTCAGCTGCCACTACTCTATAACACGGCGCCTGCACACTGGGACTGCATTTGCATGGTAAGAGGTTCATTTTAAATGCCTGTCAATCTGAGAGCGACATTTCAATAGGACATGTGCCAATACCTGTGCGCACTGACTCATCGGCCCCCTACAACGCAAATCACAGGGAGCCAATGAGTCACTAAGACAGCCATGGGCCTGCTGAAGACCATCGTTAATGTCATCCTAGTCCTCCTGTGACGTTCAGCTGTAGGTTGCACTCCATAGGAGACCAAGATTTTCACTGTATACAGCAATACTGTACTATTGCTGTATGCAGTACAAGTGATCGAATGATCAAAAGGTTCAAGTCCCGTAAGAGGGCTAACTAATAAAATGTAAAAAAATAAATGAACAAGTTTTTAAAAATATAAACTTAACTCAGCCCTTTTACCCCGTTAAAGGAAGAATTAAACAATAAACATTTAATTTTGCAGTGTTCATAAAAGTCCAATCTATTAAAATATGAAATTAATCTGATCAGTACAAGCAAATAAAGGGAAAAAAAAAATAAAATCGACAATTGTCTTTTTTGGTCACCTCGCTAATTCACAGAGAAATAAAAATGTTACGGTTCTCAAAATAAAAAAAAGCTATGCACATGGAAAAAACTGGTTTTCCAGTATGTGTAGCAACCTCATTCTGCGGTTTGTCACACCCTCCCTCACTGATCAACCCTGATTGGCATCTATTTGAGAGATCTGTTAACCCTTCAGCATATCCTGTGTATCACTGGCTCTGTAGTGCTCTTGGTAATAAATCTATACGGGCAGAAGACTCCCAACATTCAGTGGTAGAGCAGCTCACCGTTCAGCACCTCTGATTGCCAAGAACGAGAAGGGGGTGGGGCACAAGGCTTTTCATGCCGCAAAAAAGGCTCATGTACAGCTCTGTGCATCTGCTCTCATAGCCTGCTCGGACATCAGCTTCATGGGTTGATGCACGGGTGAAATTAATTTTAAAAAGTAAAAATGCATTTAAAGCGTCAGACACCTATAAAGGCATTACTGACACCTCTGCTTGTCTGAAAGAGGCTAGCACTTGCATCATTCACAATACTTACGATCTTTTTCCAAAATCTGAATGAGTTCTTTTCCTTTTAAGTGAAACGGGTCGAACTCTTTTTCTATCCTGTCTGGAGAAGATAACTCCTGGATAGATAAAGGATCTTCAGAATTAGAGAGTGCTCTTCTTGTTTTATTTCCATTTGTGAGTTTGTAAGACTTGTGAAATCCATTTTTTCTATGGAAAGTAATATACATATATCAATCTACACATACATATATGGATGTACGAATAAATTTCATTTAATTTTCACCCAAAGCAGCAATAACAGTTCTGTTTGCTTTGATGATATAGATTTAGGAAAATTTAATTTTTTAATAGAGATGAGCATAGAGATTCACAGAAGCATGGACCAGCAGCCACCTCAGTAGTCAGCGGCCGCTGGATGGGAGCGCTATGAACTTCTTCCGATTTGCAGGGCTGGCGCGTCGTCATTGCTGCGGGGTGACAAGCAGCATATGGCGCAGGGCCCACTAATCAGAAGAGGCACCAGGGATTCCAGCAGACAGAATGAAGTTTGCAGGCAGACAATGGATACCAACGTGGCCTCTAGACCTCTGCCCTGCAAATTGACTCACTTATCTGTAGTTTTACATTATGCATTATACTGTAATCTCTGGTAAGGAAAACTATAAAGGCTTATTTACGTGACCACAGATCAGCTACAAGTTTGACCTGCGGTAATTTACAGCCTGTAAAAACGCTGCAAAGACAGGCTAACCATGAATATGATGTGCACAGAACTATCAGTAATAGATCGTTCTGTGCAGAAAGGATGCCATAGCTGATACTGATTACACTAGATGATGCGCTGCTGAGAACAATTTTTAAGTAAGCTTTAAAATCATTTTAGCAGACGACTGAGTGTTCCGTTTCATAAGCGGGTGATTGGAAGCCGCTTTACACCAGCCACTTACAAGAAGCAAGCACTTTTAGGAACGCTCCTTCATGATAATCGGACAATGTAAAGGCACCCTGAAGCTCATTCAGACATTAGTGACATTTCTTGTATGCAAGATCAATTTTTATCAGTGTCAGTTCATTCTAATGACTTCTTCAGTTTTTTCCACAAGGAGAAAAAGAAAATAATGGAGTTTTCCCAAGCTTCTATAAAACAGTGAAGGTCAAAAACAGTGCCCAGATTGCATCTGAGTGATGTTTTTTTTTCATAGACTTGCATTGCATCGATCCGTGACTAGGAGCAAAAAGAGTAAATGTTTGTGTTATCTTGCGGACCACTTTGGGCTGCAAAAAAGCAAGGGCATGTGGGCAGTCCCAAAGACTATATAAGGGGTACAAGCTCTTCCAGAGAAAAATCACGGACAATACATGAAAACATGTATATGAAAATTGTACGTCTTTATGAGCCCCTTAAGGGCATACATGCATATACATAAATAATATTTATTATTTTTTACTATGGGCCTAAAATACAGCCAGGTAGTTGCCAACAGAAGCAACTACCTGCCAGTTCTACTCTGTGCTGGCTCAGAGCTGTCACTGACCGCTCCTGCCGGCGATTCAGCTGTTCCACGTAAACAAGACAGTCCAACTGCGGGGAGCCGGTTGCCAATCAGAATGACATCAGCAGTCATGCCCAGTTAAAGCAGAGCGGAAGAGAAGCTGCTGCTCTGTCAACATCACAAAAGGAGAAGCCGCTGAATCGCCGGCAGAAGCGGTCTGTGACCACTCAGTGCCAGAAGAGATCGGCCCCGGGCACATCAGGCAGGTAGTTGGCAACTAGTTGCCTGTCAGTTCTTAAGCCCCTTTAAGCAAAGCTGATTAGCAGGGTAATAGTAGCATCAAGGATCTCCACACAAGTGTGCAATGCATCTGCTGCAAAGCCTGCATGAATTGAGTTGCAGAACTTGCATTAGATTGAGCTGTGGATATCAGAATATGCTTTGTAAATGGTGAAATATGTGGAGAAAATCTGCATGCTGAATTTTCCAGCTACACATGGCTTGTAATCCTCATCTATTTGTATCGTATTCTGAAGTGGATTAGCAGAGCAGTATCGTGCATCATAAACCTGCCATGTCTGAACATGACCACACAGTGACTATATTCTTGAAAGCACCTGTATAAAGATGAAAGTGCACGCAATACTGCTCTCCATATGCCATCACAGAACTTCTGAAGCAAACTATCCATGTATGAAGCAGTTATAATGCACTTACTTGTCTGTATCTTTGGAATTCTGATCGGGTGAAGAACTGTGGTCACTGCAGAGCAACATTTAGTATTTATCCCCAGTAAAGCAATGTATTCAATCGAATTCTGTAAAAACAATAAAATAAAATAAATTATTCATATTTCTACAGCTATTCTTATGAAGGGAGGCAGGAGACAGTCTTTATAAGTGTCGCAGGACACTGACAGCATTTGGCAGATTTTCCAATATGCTTTAAGTAGTAGACATTGCTTTCATGGAGCTTACACCTTTGACTATTGGACAGTGACCTTGCTCTTGTCCCCAGAAACGTGTCCGTGGATCAGTCATATATAGGAAGACAAGCCCTGCCACAAGCCTACCCGCAAGGGGAGCAACGAATCAAAAACAAATCCAGTTTTGCATCTTTGAATGCTAACTATAGCTAGATTCTATTTTACAAGTTGTGATCAATGTTAGGCTATGGTCACATCCAGTAATCATCCATTAGAATGGATCCAGCAGCAATCTGGTGGCAAAAATAATTGTGCAGACAACTTTTTGCCCGTTTTTAACCCCTTAATCCCATGGGACGTACTATTCCGTCCATGT
>VIAB01037808.1:0-12845 GCA_009801035.1 Oophaga pumilio
CATGCGAGAATTGGACGTATTTCTCGCAAGTGGAAAAGAGCCCTTTTCACGATAGTCGACCGATTTTACTCGACCTGACTTTTGCGAAAGTCGGGTTCCGTGAAACCCGACTCGATCCGAAAAAAGGGAAAGTCGCTCATCTCTAGTAATGAGCACTCATGCACAGTGAGGTCAGGCAGACATAGGCAGATCGTGCTGCAGCTTCAAACGACTGTTTTCCTTATTAATGTTCTGGACTCACAGCTACACCATTCTATACTGCTGGTTAATGTCCTCCTTGCCTTTGCTGCTTCTGTCTGTGTGCTACATAATAGAAGAGTTGGAATTCCTCTGTTTGTGCTGTGTATGGTAGACCTAGTTAGAATCTTCCCACTAGCTTAAAGAGAACTATAAATTGGAGATAGAGCCTGAATAGATGAAACGTACAAGTTACAAGCCATAATGGGCAGAAACTGCATTATTCCTTATTCTTCATGTACTCACACACACAGTTAATTTGAAAAAAAAACATTTATATTGTGTGAGCCAGGCATTACCAGGAGGCTATGCTTTTCATTAGTATGATAAATTAACGTACAAGAAAACATTATATTTCATGTAAGGCCTCTTTTACACTTCAGTCATTTGGCGTCAGTTAAAATCCGCCAAAGTGTGAAAATAGCGGATCCGCCAGAAAAGGTGAAAAACTGATCCATTTTTGACGGATCCACCATGAACTTTTCAACCCGGAAAATGCAGGTACGCATGGCTGGCACGGGAGAGAGAGAGAGAGACCCCGGACAGTGTTCTCAGCATTTTGTATGGATTTTCTGTGGGAGCAACAGATCCGCTGGCAGATTCCGACAAAAACAGATGCCCGCGGATCCGCCACCCATAGGCAACCATTATACAAAATGGCGGACGCGGCGGATCAGTTATAGTCTGCCATTCTGACACACACAAAAAACGTTGCATTGAACGTTTTCCAAAAATGGCGGACGCCAAATTTATGGCGGATCCGTCAAAAAACGGATCAAATGGACGACCATCCGTCAACGTCCGCCACTAATGCAAGTCAATGGGAAAAAAGCGGATCCGCCAAAAAAAAAAATGGCGGATCCACTCTTTTCACACTTTGGCGGATTTTGACTGACATCGCATGACTGAAGTGTGAAAGAGGCCTTAGGAAAGCATTATTTCTGCACAAACAACATGACCTGCTCTGAAGTGACTACAGGTAAACTATAGAATGACTACATAAGGAACAGATGCTGGAGAGGAAGTCAGATCCCCTCTTGGGGGCCACCACTAATACAGGAGTTAGAAACACATTAATCCTGGTGTGTGCAGGACCGTTCTTAGGATCATTTATAATTGAGCAGTTTGCTGAACAAAGACAATTAGATTATATGTAAGTGCATTAGTCATGGAAGAGCCTTTAAGAGAAGTTCAGTCTATAGGTAGACAGCTGTAAATGCACAACCTGCACACAGATTAGTCCGCATTGGGATTTCCTATACGTGCTAGCACACAACATGGTCTTTAACCTCTTCAAGTACAATGATGGAGTGATTGACTTTAAAGTGGGTCGGTCACCAAATTTCACAATACAAACTACATACATTGTTAAAGATTTTCCGGTCACACCATATTGATGACTTATCCATAGAATAGGTCTTCAATATGAGATAGGGTGCGGAGTGTCAAAACCCCACCTCACTGATCAGCAGTCAATGGCTGGATGTATACACTTTGAATGTGCTTTGCAGCTTCGTTCAATGTGTAGCAGTGGCTAAGGGATACTACAGAACAGTTCTTCTTTAAAAAGATTTTAGATCTGATGGCTAGTTATAGATAAAAAATTGTACACATGTGAAAAAAAAGAAAGAGTAGATGGCACTCACCATCTTAAAATTCCAATGCTTTATTCGGACATCTTAAAATAGCAGAGGCAGGAGAGTTTTTTTGCTGGATAGCTGTCATCCTGATTTTGTATCTAGCAAAAAAACTCTCCTGCCTCTGCTATTTTAAGATGTCCGAATAAAGCATTGGAATTTTAAGACGGTGAGTGCCATCTACTCTCTTTTTTTCACATGTGTATACTGCAAAACTATAGACTTTTTGTGGATGTGCACCCGGTCTATTTAAGATAGGCGTCTCTCAGTAGTCACGTTTGTGCGGTACTTGTTATCACGGAGTATACAGGAGCTGTGCCGCATTCTATTTTCTTTTGTGTGGACTTCATAGATAAAAAAGGGGGCTGCATAATCCAGATATGTAAATGAGCATTGTGTGTCCGGCCAAAACTGGACTCAAAATTCTCATTTGAATATCTGGATATATAAAAAGTAACAACCCCATATTCATATGAATGTAGTATTGTGAAGTAGTGACCAATCCCCTTTATCTGTAACTGATGCCAATGAATACCTTTATTAAAAAAGACGCACTGCGTTTATGGCATAAAAAAAAAAAAAACATCAAAGATTTTGAAGAATTTGACAGGACGGTGTAGCAGTGCCCTGACTCCTCTCGAGTTTCACCCATTTGGGCAGAGCTGCTTCACACTGGTGTGAAATATCCAAAAGTCACTACAACTATCTGTTGTGCAAAAGTATTCAACTGTTCAAAGCATTTTGCTCCAGTGTAAAAGCTTTTATGTATTATCCCTTATTTTTCTACACACATTAAGACCCAAGCACTGTAAGTTTGCTAAAATACAATCATAATTAACTTTCTCTGTTGCGGTTGTAAAGGGGTGGAATAATATTTCCTTGCTCTGCCCTCTTAGGAGTTCTGTATAATAATTTGGTGGTACTGCTACATGTTGCCATGTATTATTACCTATTTAATGGTATTGCTACACTTGTTACATGTGTTACCATGTCCTGTAATGTGTTGTGTTATATGTTAGTTAGGGAAAGCTTAGTGCGCTCTTTGGACACTAGAGGGGGGCACTGTAGTACATAGAGTTCTTAGCAAGGTAGGGTTAAGTGTAGGAGGGGCTGCCGAGAGTTAAGGTTAGATTAGAAGGAAGTTAGTCAGATGGGGCCAGGGTGCCCGAAGTGTCCACATGGGCTATAGGCCCAGGATGACTCGGAAGCCGCATAACGTTATTCAACAGAAGTCCCAGTTATCCACAGCTATTAGAGGTTGGTACAGTGAGCCAGAACAGCAACTAATATGTGGCGACTCATCGCTTGGGTGGAAGCTCTTAGGGCCGGAGACGGACGGGTTGAGGAACCGAAGGATGCTGTAGCTTCACAGGGAGTAGTACAGATGAGTCAGATGCTTTTCCAGAGGCAACTAAACCAGGTGGCTGATGATTTCAAGTCTGGGGCGAACCAGTCAGTAGGAGTTGTCATCAAGGCAAGGTTGGGCCAGGAAGAAGCTGGAGGGCAGTCTAAGACTGTCAGGTCTGGGTACGTGCCGTGTGGAAGTGTCAGCAAAGTAGGGAAAGCTGAGGAAACATGTCAAGACGGATGTGTAAGAAGTGATGTGCCAGCTGTGGATATATTGTGTTAAGTTGTCAGTAAAGAAACCGTTCAAGTTACCATGGAATATGTCACAGTTATTTGGAGTCGCCTTGAAGAGGGGCTATCACCGCTTGGAAAGTGCCTGGTGGGACCTGAACCTGGAGACACAGGTATCATGAATAGTGGACTTTGCTTTTCTGTGAGGGAAGGCGTGGACACTGACGCTCTAGCATCCCTGGCCACGACTATAGTCCTGGCCAACCCTTACAAGGTCATGCACCAGTGATTCTTTGTAAGGCCCATCTTCACATGTCCTCATATTTCCAGTAGTGGAAAAACCAGTACCGGTGCTATCAGTGTCCGTGTGTTACTTACGTGTGGCATCAGTGTGACACGTACCGGCACCTGGAAAAAGCTGTACAGTTTGCGCTGTTCCCAGTCGCCAGATGTTGAAGAGAGATCTCATCATTGTCGCCTTGTCTCCCTGAGATCAGCGCAACCAGGTGACAACGATGGGAGTCTTATTCAGCACCCGCTGTGTACATATTGCATAAAATAAACTGACCACTGGGGGGAGATATTATCTGGGAAAGGGGCCAATATCCCAAAAGGTTGGCAGTCTATAACAGCTCACAGCTGTTTGCTTAGCCTTTACAGGTTAGTTTAAATGAGGTTCTCAGGAAAAAAAAATACGTAGGGTCCACCTATAATTTTTAACTAGCAAAGGCTAAACAGACAGCTGCAATAGGGATATTGGCTCCCCTCCCAGGCCATGAATATCAGCCCTCAGTCGCCCCAGAAATGGCACATCCATAAAATGCTCCAGTTGTGGTGCCTAGCCTTGCTATTCCCATTTGCACTGGTGCCATGGCAAGTGGGGTAATAGGGTTGGGGTTGATGTCAGCAACCATAAAACAGCTGACATCAAACCCAGGTGTTAGTAATGGGGGTGTCTTTTAGACTCCTCCATTACTAACTCCATAATCAAATGTAAAACAGATACAGGAAAAAGTCCTGTATTTCAATTAAAGACACAGACTCCTTTATTTTAACTAGACACTCCCTACAGTGTTTTTTTCTATTACTTTATTGTAAAATTAAAAATAATAAACACCATATTCCTGAACTCTCCGACGACAATCTGTTTGTCCCATGAAGAACTCCAGCTCTGCTACATCTAGATTGCATGGCTGAGCAGTGTCATGATGTGACGGCTCAACCATGAATCCAGGAGGCACTTATCTGAGCTTGGGCTCAGCTTCCGTGATGAGCAGTAACGTCATAGAGGTTACAGCAGGTCACAGCCAGCTGCTCCCAACCTCAGTTCAGTTAGAGCTGGCCAATGAACTGCGGAACCTTCGTGACTTCATCGCTAGCAACATGAGAAATTCTAGGCTCCTAGGAAAATATCTGTTTCACCATGTGCTGCAATATTGTGGTATTGCAATATATACTAACTTCGGTGACACGATCAGTTTAAGAAAAAAAAAGAAAGAAAAGAATGGAATTCCCCAACTCTCTTCCTATATTTACGCACTAAGATCCATCCTTTTCGCATATTTATGTAGTGTGCTGTACAAAAAGGAAAAAAAATAGGGTGCACACCCCTTTAGTATTAAAATGAATGCACAGTTGAACAAATACACTAATTTGGCAATGTACATACATATATGATGCATCAGCACACTGACTCATGAATCCATGAAATCAAATATTGCTATAAATGTAAGGTACTTAGCCTTTTTGATCAAAGAGCGCAAAATCCATCCAACCACGTCAAGGTGTACCTCAATATGGATGGTCCCTAACCACTATTGGGTGGATAAGGATACTAAGCCCTGGAGGGTGTCAAGTTCTGGAGAAGCTCTGTTCCGTATATGTAGTAAGCGCAGGTTTGTTCCCGTATCTATGTACTAAGTGCAGTTCTATTCCCGTATCTATGTACCAGGCACTGTTCTTTTTAACACCTCCTAGCTCTGCTGCTTCATTGCAGCCGCCAGAGATAAGCAGGCGAAAGATAGGTCACTGCTAGTTGTCACAGCCATGGGGCGGTGCTCATAGTAGTTTGGCAATGTCAAAAACAGGGGTCTACTGCAGACCCCAGGTTGTCATTCCAACCTTTTGGCACCCCACAATCAAGTGACAGGAGCTCTGATGGGCGGAGCTAATGACGCACATCCGGTTTGTGCAAGTTAAATGCTGCTGTCTGCACAGATCAGCTGCCTGTTAGGAGCACATATCAGCTGTCATATGCCAGAAAAGATGCGGCCTCCGGCACGGAGGCAAAAGAGTACCTATAAGTCATAGGTCGTAAAGGGGTTAATGACAGCCAGTTTTCAGGGAATTTTTTTCCCATTTTCTTCCTACTCCTCTTCCAAGACCGATAATGTTTTTTTTTTTTTTTGCAGGATATGTCAATGGAAAACTAAAAGAAAGAATCAAGCTCTCCTGTTGCCAAGTTGTAGTTTTGAATTACCCTAATCACTGTCATATAGTGGTGGGGAGGTTAAATTTACTTGCCATAATTGTACTGAACTGAAGAATCATGTGAATAAGAAAAACGTTAGGTTTTTTTTTATATATATTTTTTGCAACTTATGATTTTGACTTCTTATATTTCTGTTAAAGCCGTCTATATGGGCATAAAGGAAGCTCAATAAAATGATAAATCAAGGTTATGTGATACGATGCCTTATTTCAAAGAAATCCACATTTTTCTTATGTGTAAATGAGCTGTTCCAGACTATGGGTGGGACACTGATCTTGATAATCTGCCTCCAAGGCTTATTTTAAAAGAAAGGGGGTGTTACTAGTGTGAGACTTGGAAGTAATAGAAAAGAAGAACTGAAGTTTTTATCTCCCTACAAACACATTTGCTACAGCCCTGCTGCCTGTCAGATGGAAGCTGAGAGGAGCCTGCAGATGTGTGAGTTATAATCACACACAGCTCTGCAGTGAGATCAGGAGAGGAGAGAGTGGGCATTACTCATAAGTCATAACACTGGCAACATCCTCCCTTCATTTCAAAGCAGTAGAGACAGATTCTAATGCAGATCAGTGTCCGGCCCACAGTCAGGGACAGCTCATTTACATACAAGTAAAACAACAATGTCTCTGGAATAAAATGTCCTATTGCAGATTTCAAGGCATTTTATTCAGCTTCCTGTCACCTACATGCCCATATACTCGTACACTGCTTAGGAAGATTGCTTCTACTGACAGATTCCGTTTAATAATCATAGCTTTCCAGTTTGTTAAAATATTGGTATTTGATATCAGAAAAAAAATTATTCAAATTGACACCCATACTTTGTGGTCAGTATATAACAGGTGTTCCTGTTTTGTCATGCCTCAGAACGATATATGATTGTTTTAGTAACGTTGCTTTTCTGATTAAAGGGAGTCTGTCAGCGTAGAATGACTATTCGAACCAAGCACAGACGCTCCCCTCTGACAGCTTTAGCTTTGTAGATCTAAAGAAGGCCAGCGATAAATGTATCTTCCCACCTACTTGTTTTCCAACTAAGGCCTGTTTTACACGTCTTGATATTTCGAGTACTGGAAAAACCAGTACCAGATATATCGCTGTCCATGTGTGTAATACTTGTGGCATACACGTACCTGGGGAGCAGCGGTAATGTTTGTGCTGTTCCCTGGCCCTGAAGATGGCTCTCATCATACTCCACTGCTCTGCTGGCTATCAGCATGGATGGTTCACGGCAGTTCAGCGAAGTTCTCACAGTGCTCAGGTCACTGCAGTTCAGCACGGCTAGGAACACAGCCTCAGTGATCCACGGTAACCTCAATGAGGTCATCACTAGTCACGGAGGCTGCACTCGCAGCAGCTCATTAACCAGTAGTTCTCAGCCTGGACGGTCACATCTTGGCACCATCCAGGTTGAAAACGATTTACCCCCATGTATGGATTACGACGTGGGACAGAATGTCAGAAAGGTGAGGGATATTGTTGTTTCATTATTGTTTTATTACAGGAGATGGGGACTTCAAAGGATTGGGCGTTAGGGGAGTATAACTGGGTTATTTTTAAATAAAAATGAAAAAGTGTGTTTTGATTCAAATAAGAGACTTTATTCTGGCTGCATGTTTATTTACAATTCGACTATAGGATTAGTAATTTTTTATTTACAATTCAACTATAGGATTAGTAATAGAGAGGTGTCTTATAGACGCCTCTCCATTACTAACCCATGGGCTTGATGTCACCAGACAATATAAAGGCGACATCAACCCCACAAATATTACCCCACTTACCACAGCTACAGGGCAAGTGGGAAGAGCCGGGCAAAATCACAAGAATTGGCGCATCTAATAGATGTGCCTTTTCTGGGCAGCTGCTATTTTTAGGCTGGGGAGGAAGGTCAATATCCATGACCCCTTACCAGCCTGAGAATACCAGCCCACAGCTGTCTGCTTTAGCAAGGCTGGTTGTCAAAAATGGGTGGAACTCCACTCCAATATTTTAAATTTATTTAAATTAAAAGAAAAAAAAGCATGTGGACTCCTATTCTTGATAATCAGCCTCGCTTAAACTAAGAGCTGAAGGTTGCAGCCCGCAACTGTCAGTTTTGCCTGGCTGGTTATCAAAAATATAGAGGAACCCATGCCAGATTTTTTTTCCTATCTATTTAAAGCGCAGGCGGCAGATGACAAATAGTCCCATCAGCAGCAGCCTGTTGTCGCTGTTATCAGTTGAATATAACAACATTCTTTCCTGCTCACGCTGATCGGCAGCAGAGCAGGGGAGAATGATACGAGTGGTCTTCAGGACCTGGCGCCAAGAAACAGTGCTAACTGTACCGCTGCTTCCCAGGCACTCATACATGTCACAAGGATGACACACACGTTATCTGTATATCTTCAGTGTACGGAACGTTTTATGGCCCATGCTGCGGTTAGAAAACAGACATGTCAGTGTATTTTGCCCACGGACACAGTCCATTCAAACACACTGACATGAGCACAGACCCATTTACTTGAATGGGTCTACGTGTGCAAGTGTCTCCAGTATGTGTGAAAACTGTCACCACATGTATCGGATACACTGATGTCTCAAAGAGGCCTAAAAGTGAACAGGTCATGTCCCACTGCCAGGAGAAAATGAACTTTAATTTCTTGACGGCCTCAGGTTTTCAGTCAAAGGGGTGCAGCTGATTCAACTTCAGTCACAGCTCAGTGCATAGTAAGTGGCGGCTGTAACCACGCCCCCAGCTCATACATAGTTTTGTTTTTCTTGGTTGCAACTCCCCCAAATAATGCAACAAGGAGTGACCACAAAAGCTTGTACATATATATATATATGTCCAAAATTGTACCAATTAAGATAACATCCTACCAAAACGTCTCCATTGAAAGAAAAGTGAAGTCATTATTGGCCTCAAAAAAATGGTGACTTTCATGTCTTGTGAAAAAAAGAAACTGGAAAAACATCACCACATCACCAAGTTTTAATATTGCCGTAATCGTATTGACATAGAGAATCAAGCTTCCAGGTCAATTTTTATCGCACAATGTATGCTGTAAAAAATTACCCAAAACTAAAGGAGGAATTGTGGCTTTTTAATGCATTTTTAAGCTTTCCTTTATTTTGTAAAATTGTATGGTATAACAGTATGAAGGCTTATTTTTGAAGGATGACCATTCTTTTTGTCTACATAAAAAAAGAAAAGTCTTAGTTACTTACCAGTAGCAGAATTTATTCGGAACCCATGACAGCACCACAAGCGAGGTTATCCGCCCTTCAAGGACAGGAAGCATACAGACATAAAAAGGGGCGGCACTTCTAATGCTTATTGCAATAAATACAAAATGTTACCCGTAACACAAAACACAATCCCAAATATGACTTTATATACTAGTGCAAGTAGTTCTCATCTGCATGTGATGGGAGGGAATATAAATCACCCATGACAGAACCAAAAGAGCATTACAGATCGATAAGAATTCAGGGAGGGAACACCGCCTGAAGCACCCTTCTTCCAAAAGTGAGGTCGGAAGAGGAACCTATATCAAGCCTATAATGCTTATAGAAACTGGAAGGAGAAGACCAGGTTGCTGCCTAACACATTTGCTCGATCAAGACATACAATCTCTTTGCCCAGGAGGTTGCCACTGCCTGTGTGGAGCGAGCTCGGACCTCCTGGAACTACCTAACCACTTGCAGTGTAAGCTAAAAAAATGGCCTACCTGATCCAACTAGCTATTGTGCGCTTTGAAGTTTTAAGCCCTTTTCTTGGTCCTTGGAGGGACACGAATAAGGAATTAGCCCTTTTCAGGAATCGGTAAAAGACAGGTATTCTAGTAGACACCTCCTAACGTCCAGCTTTTGAAGTTTCTCTTTCTGATTCTTTGAGCTGGCACAAAATGAGGGAAGAACTATCTCCTGTAACCTATGAAACTGGGAAGACACCTTTGGTCGATAGGATGGATCCAACTGCAAAAAAACTGTCTACCAGAAACTGAGTGTATGGTGGGAATCTGTAAAGGGCTTGAATATCACGGGCCCTTTGGGCAGATTTTAAAGTCACCAAAAGAGTAGTCTTAATGGAAAGAACTGTTACTGACGCTAACTCAATGTGCTCAAAAGACTGTCTTGGCTGTCCAAACTAAGTTTAAGTTCCATGGCACTACTCTTTATTTAAGGATGGGCATGGATCTAGATGAAGCCCTAATAAACCTAGATACCCAATAATTCCATGCCAGATGACAGTTATACAGAGCGGATACTTGGATCTTAAGGGTGCTAGTGGATAGGCCTAGCTCAAGTCCCTTCTGCAGAAACTCGAACTCAACCTATTGGAGCCCCCGCCTTAATTATTAATCCTAAAGTGGACAAGAACTTTTTACAGGTTCTGGCATAAGTTCTAGTCGTGGAAACTTTTTTACTTTGAAGTGACTGGGAGAGAAATCCTTTTCTATTAACAGCGCCCTCTCAAACTCCACACCATCAAATGGAGGTTGGATACTCATGGATGGTAGACTGGTTCCTGAAAGAGGAGATTCGGACCTATGGGAGGACCCACTGGTCGGCGATCGACATAGTACTTAACCATGAGAACCATGGCCTTTTGGGCCAAAATGGGGCGATTAAGATAACCCTCGCTTAGTCTTCTCTGTTCTTTCTTACTACCAGTGGGATCAGGGCTATTGGAGGAAAAGCGTATGCCAAGTTAAATTATCATGGAATAAGGAAGGCATCTACCCCCTCGGGACCTTCTCTGGGGTTCAGACAACAGAACTTTTTTACCCTTCTGTTAAACCTGGTGGCAAAGAGGTCTATATCCGGATGTCCCCACATTTGCGCCATCTGGCTGAAGATGGCTTGATTCAAGTCCCACTCTCCCTGCCTGAGCTGATTGCAGCTTGAAAAGTCTGCTTTTATGCCGTTTTCTCTCCCTGTTATATATGAAGAGCTGTTAAGGACAGGAGAGGAGTTTCTACTAGATGGAATAAGCAATACGCCACCTCTATTAAGGGTCTGGTTCAGGTCCCCCCTTGGTGGTTAATATCTTGAACCGACCTTGCCAGCTTGGCCTCTACTATCCCCATGGTATTCCTAACAGCTTTAACAAACTTGTGAAGTGTCTGCCTGGGTTGTGGGGATACTCTGTACCGGGCTGCTTCTTAAAGGGGAAGTGTCATGGCAGCAGTGACCCGGTCCGTGGCCCTGGGCGTCCCATGAAAATATGTGTTAACAGGGGAAAAATAAAGTTTTGTGATGTAATGTTCGTGACGCCACCTGTGGTACTCGGCAAATAGGTTGTTAGCCGACGCTGCTTTAAGAGACCACTGGGACTGATAGTGATGCAGCAGAGTTGGTATAGCTCTCCACAGGTAGAACTTTAGTCCTAGGGCACTTAAGTAAGGTACTGATAATGATGATTGTGGTGCTGGGTGGGCGTCACGTGAATGAATCAGAGGACACAGCAGGGTGCAGTTTCCAATGCTTTACTCACAGTTCACTTGTGCACAGATACGCGCTTAGTGTCGTTTCCTCCAGGTGAGGGGTACAGCAAACTCCCAGGGAGATTGGGATACACCATTCTAGGACTTCTGTGTGTTTCTTTCCTGGCTGTCTCACTGTGCTGGTTTCCGCCCTCCTGTCCAACACCTTCACAAACAGGGTCCCAAGCCAGCAGCCGCGGACCTTGTCGAGCAATGTCCTCCAAGTCCCCTTGCTCATATATGGCTGCCTTTTTGACGAACGAATATGGATGTGGCTGAGGTACGTACAGCTACCCCAGCCTCCGGCTTGCTAGCTGAGTCTTGTAGTTCTCCATGAGTCTTGGGAGCCAGCTCCCAACCTCCACTGCGACCTGGTCCCTCCACTTCTGTATACGGGCCCCACGGGTGGCTTCCACACTTCCTGTGCCTCTAGGAACCCTTCTGTCCTCCCAGCAGCTTCCTTCAGCCTCCCCTCTCAATTCTCTCTGCAGCTTTTCCACTGCACTCCTTCTCTGTCTCCTCACGTTCGGACTATCTCTCTGTTCACTCACTCCCACCTCCTAAGCCCCTCCCTTTTTCCTACCTCCCCCACCCACTCCCCAACACCCTTTCCTACCCAGCCTGGGATGAGGCCATCCTCCCCAAGGGTACGCCCAGGTGCCCAGACTGAACTGGTGTGTGTGTTAGAGTTTGAGTAGTGCTACCTCCTTACCTGAGAGTGGGATACCACACCTTTGGATGAGGTGCAGTACCTCTGTGGCGACTGGATCCTCAGGGGCACCACACTGGTCTATGGAGAAACAAATGACTTGTCCTCTGAAGAGGATGAAGCTGATGAAGAGGATTTGTCTTTTCTGAGCCACTACACACCTCTGACTCAGGGGACCTAACTTCTATTCTTATTTTCCTTATGGGCTTCTTCCTGGGAAAGGAATTTCAGGGAATCTCTAACCTCCAATCTGATGATAGATCATAAGTTCGTGCCAAAGCTAGGTGTCTTCCTCTACTACAGTCTGCTCAATACATGACTGACAGAGCCTTCTGTAAGAGTCAGGTAACAGGGCCCTGCAAAGCTCACACTCCTTATGTTTAGACCTTGCTGTACATGTCTTTCCCTGGAAGAAAGATGGAGAAGACTACATCACCGAATGAATGTTCACAAAGATCATTTACCAATGCGAGGCAATCGAATGAGGTGCCTCTCTTTTGTCTAGATTTCCTGTCCTTGAAGGGCGAATCCCCTTTCTCGTGGTGCAGTCCTAACTGATCAAAAAAAAACAAAAAAAAAACAACTTATGGCTCTTGGAAGAAGAGGAGGAAATTATGAACATATAAAAGCAGTAAAATTGCCAAGTAGCTTATAACAGGTGTGACTTACACAGTTTTGCACAGCTTCTGCATCCACACCTTTGCAGTAGAAAACTTCAC
>VIAB01037809.1:10994-24877 GCA_009801035.1 Oophaga pumilio
TTAACTTTTTGATGATATTCTAATTTTGTGACATGCACCTGTAAATGTGGATGTAATTGGTTATGGGCATGACTTGCAGAGCATCCAAGATTCCCGAACATCAGAAAATCCACAAAACTGAAATCCCGATCAACTGAAAACTGTTGCGGTTCGAACTAAGCGATGTACGAGCGGAAAACAGCAGCACCGTTAATTGATTAGTGGCTGATGATGAGTACTGCAGTACATTCACTTCAATGGTAGATAGTACTCATCTGCAGCAACTAAGCAATGTACGGAGCTGATGTGTTCCGCCTGTGCATCACTTTGTCATAACTGTTACCTAAGCAGTTTTCAGTTGATTGGTGGTTGTGTCAGGTGATAGACCCCCACTGACCTCATACTTTTGACCTATCCAATGGCGTCCTAGAGAACTCCTTTAAGTGGGCTCTCCCCTCTGTAGCAATATCATAAATGTCAATGTTAACTGTGGTTTGGGCTTGCTGCAGGCAGTGGTCAGTGGTGGAGGAGCCATCTAGATTTGAGAATTTGGATTTTACTGATTTCTTTTTTTGGGAGCCATGTTTTCCTGTGCATTTAAGCTACTAGTAATGTGGAAAACCTTCATTTTTCCATTGACAGACACCTGATCTCAGTAGGGGCTTGTCTTTTTGTAGTATGGAAATACGCTTTTACGGGTGCCATTTGGGGGTAGATAAAATTTTTCATTTGTTTTTTTTTCTGATTTTTGAGAGATGGAGTAAGCAAAAGCAGCAATTCAGGATTTGTTTTTATTTATTTGTTTTTTCCACCATTGTACATTTTACCTCATGGGTAAAAAAGGATAAGACTTTAATCTTTGGGTCAGAACAATTACAGCAATGCAAGGGTTATACCAATTTTTATATTTTGCTATATTTGCGTACTTTTTTTTTACAAAAATGTATTTGTTTTTATAACACCATATTCTAAGAGCTTTTTATTCTTCTGAGAGCTTTTTTTAACCCCTTTCTGACATCGGGAGTAATAATACGTCACTGTGCCCTGGGCATTATTGACCAGAGACGGATTATTATGAGGACATCTGGGTCACCAGAGCTAGGAAAGTTGGTTGATCATGCGCAGTGCATCATGATCAGAAATTTTCTCGGTTAGTGAAGAGCTGACAGTTTGAATATCATGGGGATGCTGCTGCATCCCCATGCTATGCAACCGTTCAGCCTGCAAAAAATGATAGTCCCGTAGTGGGACAAAGTAAAAAAGTAAAAAAAAGTTCTAATTTTTTTTTAAACAATTGTTAAAATAGTAAAAAACAAACAAACAATAATGAATAATAAAATCTAAAGCTATTGTACCCATAAATAAATATTTGTATGAAAAAATAAAAAAGTACACATATTTAGTATTGCCATACCCAGAATGACCTGACCTAAAAAACTGTCCCACTAGTTAACCCCTTTATTGCACACCATACAAAAAATAAAAAACAAGGCAGAAAACAATGCTTTATCATCATACCGTCAAACAAAAAGTGCAATAAAATGTGATAAAAAAGGATATAAATTAACATGATACCGCTGAAAACTTCATCTTGTCCAGCAAAAAATAAGCTGCCATACAGCATCATCAGCAGAAAAATATAAAAGTTATAGCTCTCAGAATAAAGCGATGCAAAAATAATTATTTTTTCAATAAAATAGTTTTTATTGTGTAAAAGCGACAAAACATAAAATAAATATAAATGAGGTATCGCTGTAATCATACTGACCCAAAGAATACAACTGCTTTATTAATTTTACCACACGCGGAATGACATAGACCCACCTCCCAAAAAAATTGCTGAATTGCTGTTTTTTGTAAATTCTGCCTCCCAAAAATTGGAATAGAATGAATTCATTGAGAGGTGTAGTTTGTAAAACAGGATCACTTATTTGGGGTTCTGCTGTTCTGGCACCTCATGGGCTCTCCCAGTCGGTCATGGCACTTGCAAACCATGACAGTAAAATCTGGCGCCCCTTGCCTTCTGAGCTTTACACTGTGCCTGAAAAATATTTCCCAATTACATGTAGGGTATTGGTGCACTCAGGAAAAAATGGACCTCAGTTTGTTGTAAAAAAAATTCCTATTAACCCTTAGAAAAATTAAAAAGTTGGGACTAAAACAACATTTTAGTGGTAAAAATGGATCCAGTAAAGATCCAGTAATATCATAGAAAATATGAATAACGTGGTGTTTTTCTGGAGTCCAATAAGCCTTAATTCGCTTGTCTATGTATTTAGTCATCAAATCTAATTAATGCCCAAGTAAAAATAGTGTTTCCAAATGCAAATGTACATATGCAGATAACCAATCAAGTTCCAATCAAGTTCCTTACATCCCACTGCACTGATCCGTTCCTGTGCATATTAAAGATGGTGCCTCCATACTCTTAATTGTGACAGCACATGTCTCAGGGGACATGCGCATGTGTAGTAAATTTCCAGTCTAAAATTCTCTTCTCACCATAGAAACCAGCTTTAGAGAATGCTCAATCCTACAGATAGCGACCTGGGCAGATCATTAGAAGTTAAATACAATGGGCATAGCCTTTAATATTTAAATAACTAATAGTGAGTCTGTAATGTGTGCAAGTTACAGAACACATGGGGAAGTTATAGGGGCAGTGCATACAGGACAGTGGATAATTTGGTATATGATACAAATGCAGAAGGATTCTATAAAATAAAAACCATAATAGGTAATCCTACTAGTAACAACCAGATACATTAAAATTAAGGTTATTCTCTACAGAGCACTGACATCATCGCAATTCGTGTGATTTGGCTATTGGCTTTAGTAACATGGATGCATGTTACAGATATATGTTTTTTACCTACACCCCTGCATGTCACATGGTAGTTTAAAATACTCTGGTCTCTTTAGGGTCCACTACAACCTTATTTGGTTGTTTTGGCACAAAATATTTGTATAGTGTAAAGGAAATTATATATGATTTTCTAAATATTTTAAAAATATAAATCTGAAAATTGTGACATGATTTTTATTCAACCCCCTGTAATCTGATACCGATAAATAAAATCCTGAGTGACCAATTGCCACCAGAAGTCTCATAATTAGTAAATTGAGTCCACTTGTGTGGTATTTAATCTCAGTATAACTACAGGTGTTCTGTGAAGGCTTCAGAGGTTTGTTTGAGAACATTAGGGAGAAAATCACACCATGAAAACCAAGGAACACACCAGACAGGTCAGGGATAAAGTTGTGGAGAAGGGTAAAGCAGGGTTAAGTTATAAAAAATAGCTCAAGCTCGGAACACAATCCATCATCCAAAAATAGGAGTATGGCACAACTGCAAACCTACCAAGACATGTCTGTCTACCTAAACAGACATCCCAAGCGAGGAAAGCACTAATGTTCAAATTTTGTTTTTTACCTTGTGACATTTTTTTGTCATTTTATATGCACCACCACCTGGTGTGGGCAACCTGCGGTCACAGTGCTCTGATCAGTACTGCACACCACTGATCCGAGTATGTGTTAACATTTTGCACCATGATTGTTTTTTTTTTTAGAATAAAATAATAATAATAGTTTATAAGAATAGATAAATGGACAGCAGAATATAAGCAAATCTAGTAAAAATATACCATAGTAATTAGAGTTAGTGTCAGTTAGTTGCGGGCGCTCAGTAATTGCTTTTACTGATGTCTACATTGTACATTATAATTAGTCTAGTTTTGAGGAAATTACTGTAGTAATAATTATACTACTGTTTTTTTTATACTAATCCATAAAATTGCAGTTAGTCTCGGTTAGTAGCAGGTGTTCTGTTTTTGTTTTTTTCACGATGTGCAGCTCAGAACGGCCCATTTCTTCAGTTTCAGGAGGTGGTGATCAAGGCCCTAATATTTGGAAGTCAAGCAGGGGAAAGCCCCAGTACCTCTGGAACTAAAGGTGCTCAAATAGTACAAGGGCAACACTTCATCGCTGAGGTTCCTCAAACTACAAAGATAGGAAGATCACAAAAAAAAAGTGCAGAGTGTGTTACAAAAGAGGAATAAGATAGGACACCACTTGGCAATGCGACATCTTCTCTGAAAAACCTGACCTATGCATAAAAGACTGTTTCAAGGTATATCACTCATCAATGGATTACTACATTTATTAATGATTTACTGTAATTTATTACACCACCTAATGTACTCTGCACAACTTACATATGCCACCACACTATAAATTCATGGACCATGAAAACCCTTAATAAAACTATATCTCAATACATCCCTATATCAATTCCAAAAAGGGTCACTTGTGGAGGGCTTCTGCTGTTTTGGCACCTCAAGGTGCAGTGTGAACAAACAGTGGCTTTCCATCACATATGGGGTATCGGTGTATTCAGGAGAAATTGCACAACAAATTGTGGGGTTAATTTCCTCTAGTGAAAATGAAAACTTTATAATTTTCACGGATTCGTATAACATTTTGTGATGTACCAGTGGTTTCAAGGCGCTCACCACACCCTTTGATAAATTCTTTGAGGGGTGTAGTTTCCAAAATGGCATTTATTTTGTTTGTTTTTTTACTGTTTTAGCACAACATGGGCTCTGCAAACGCAAAGTGGCATCCCTTATCTATTCTAGCCAATTTTGATCTCCTTCCTTTCTGAGCTCTGCCGTGTGCCCCAACAGGAGATTTTGCACAACAAATTATGAGGTCCACTTTTTAATGGTATTCTTTTGAAAATTAAAACTGTGGGGGCCTAACAACATTTTTATGTAAAAAATAACAATTTTCATTTTTTCCTTCCTCATTTCTTTAATTCATGTGAAGCCCCTAAAGGTTAATACACTTATTAATTGTGATTTTGAGGTCTTTGAAGGGTATAGTTTATAAAATTGTATAAGTTGTTGGTATTTTCTGTCACATAGGCCCATCAAAATCACTTCAAATGTGATGTGGTCCATTAAAAAATAGGTTTTGCAAATTTTATTGGAAAACGGAAAGATTTCTGATAAAAGTTTAACCCTTCTAACTTCCTAACAAAAAATATATGTTTTGAAAATTATGCTTATGTGAAGTAAACATGTGGTCATTTTTTTTTATTAACTATTTTGCGTGGGCATAAAAATTAAAAGTTTGAAAATTGCAAATTTTTTTTCTTTTTTGTCAAAGTTTCGATATTTTCATAAAGAAACACAAAGTATATTGATCTAAATCTAGTGAAGTATATTGATCTAAATCTAGTGAAGTATATTGATCGAAATCTAGTGAAGCTTGTCAGAATTGAAAAATTTGGCCTTGTCAGGAAGGTGAAAACAGGCTTCGTCGGTAAGCGGTTTAATCCTCTTTAACAAATCTGGCTTTCACATGCTTTTATGCATTTAAAATAACAAACACAGACGGTACTCAACCTGACTGGGTCCAGCTACTGCTCCGCAGCAGGCAATCACTAAGTTCAGCGACTCTGCTGAGCCAGAGAGCTCAGTGATTGGCTGCAGCGGTGAAATGCAGTGTTGTCGTGATTTCATACGTTCAGACAAAGAGTGAAGAGTCGGAGCTGGACACAAAGTGGGTAAGTACCTGCTGTGTTTGTTACTTTGCTTGTATAAAAGGATTTGGGGACCAGTTTTACAAAAGTGTATAACTCTTTTAATTCAAACAGTATTCACTGCCATTGTAGTTTTTCAGTAAAAATGTAAAGATTTGATCACCTATGAAAATTCCCAAATCCTTCAAAAATATATAATTGAAAGCATTAAAAAATGTAGTTTTTACCTGTCTCCAATGTAAAGTGTCCTGTTGACTTTTAGGATTTTTTGAATGTTCAAATGGTAACTTTTCTTTGAAGGAGGTCTGTTGGGACCACTCCCAATAAACACGGGGTATGTCTGAAGATCTAGACGATAAGAAAGCAGGGGTTGCAAAAGATAATTACAGTGTGTATTTTCCTAGTTTAAAATGTTTAACATCTAAGGTAATAAATATTATTGCGCTAAGAAGAAAAAAGAGATGAAAAGAATAAATAGCATGTGGAAAGGCAATTACCTTCAACCCCAACTGTAATGATTGGTTCTGCCTCTTCTGGAAATGAAGAAACCCCAGGACTTCTTGTTATCACAAAACAAAACCACAGAAGCCCAGCGTGGAGGAGCATGATACATAAACCAAGTAAAAGTCTATAAAAAACAAACCAAAAAATATTTAAAATATTATATTTAAAAGAACATGGGGAGATGTATAAAAGAACACTTTTTTCCCATTGCAACAAATCACTGTGCAGCTTTCATTTCATATTCTGCTCTTGTGAAATGAAAGCTGCACTGTGATTGGTTGCCAGACAGTTTTTCTTTTAGAAAAATATTTAGAATTGAGAGTCCTCAGTGGTTGATACCTTTTAATGGCTAACTGAAAAGATGGTAACAAATTGCAAGCTTTCCAGACTACTCAGGTCTCTTCATCAGGCAAAGACTAATACAAAATCTGAAGAATCACATATTTATGCACAACACAGCACAGAAATAATGCAATAGGTAAGACAAGTGACGTGAAGCAGAACTGTCATTATGGCAGAGGGATAAACATAAATATTGGAACAGTTCATAGATAAGGAGTCTGGATCTTTTATTGTCCTCTGATTGGGGTCTGGTTCTGTGTTGTGATGCCCCCAGAAGGTCTGAAGAGCAAATTCCTTAATTGATGTAAAAAGACATACGGTAAATCATTTTTTCTTTTAAACAGTTTCATCAATCTCCCCGATGTATGTACAGTCTTTTTCAAAAGACCAATCTAACAAGCACAATATAAATAGCTCAACATAACAATATAAGTAGTGTTTTCTCCAAATTCAACATAAAACGCTAATTAATGACTACTGCAGTCTGAAAATTATTCAACCCATTCATTAGAAGTGTCTTTACTATTTAGTAAAGCACTTTTGGCTGTTATAACCTGCTGTAGACCTGGTACACTGCCAGACACCAGCGTCTGGCAGTGTTCGAAGACAACTTATCCTACTTCTCAAGGGTGATGGCCTCCAGTTCACAAATACAGTGGCATGTAAAAGTTTGGACACCCCTGGTAAAATTACTGTTATTGTGAATAGTTAAGCAAGTTGAAGATGAAATGATCTCTAAAAGGCCTAAAGTCAAAGATTGCACATTTACTTTGTATTTTAGGCAAAAAAATGTGTATTTATATACAGTGCCTTGCAAAAGTATTCGGCCCCCTGGAACTTTTCAACCTTTTCCCACATATCATGCTTCAAACATAAAGATACCAAATGTAAATTTTTGGTGAAGAATCAACAACAAGTGGGACACAATTGTGAAGTTTAACGAAATTTATTGGTTATTTTAAATTTTTGTGGAAATACAAAAACTGAAAAGTGGGGCGTGCAATATTATTTGGCCCCTTTAACTTAATACTTTGCTGCGCCTCCTTTTGCTGCGATTACAGCTGCAAGTCGCTTGGGGTATTTCTCTATCAGTTTTGTACATCGAGAGACGTAAATTCTTGCCCATTCTTCCTTGGCAAACAGCTCGAGCTCAGTGAGGTTGGATATAGATCGTTTGTGAACAGCAGTTTTCAGCTCTTTCCACAGATTCTCGATTGGATTCAGGTCTGGACTTTGACTTGGCCATTCTAACACCTGGATACATTTATTTGTGAACCATTCCATTGTAGATTTTGCATTATGTTTGGGATCATTGTCTTGTTGGAAGACAAATCTCTGTCCCAGTCTCAGGTCTTTTGCAGACTCCAACAGGTTTTCTTCAAGAATGGTCCTGTGTTTGGCTCCATCCATCTTCCCATCAATTTTAACCATCTTCCCTGTCCCTGCTGAAGAAAAGCAGGCCTAAACTATGATGCTGCCACCACCATGTTTGACAGTGGGGATGGTGTGTTCAGGGTGATGAGCTGTGTTGTCTTTACGCCAAACATGTCGTTTGGCATTGTTGCCAAAAAGTTCGATTTTGGTTTCATCTGACCAGAGCACCTTCTTCCACATGTTTGGTGTGTCTCCCAGGTGGCTTGTTGCAAACTTTAAACGACACTTTTTATGGATATCTTTGAGAAATGGCTTTCTTCTTGCCACTCTTCCATAAAGGACAGATTTGTGCAGTGTACGACTGATTGTTGTCCTATGGACAGACTGTCCCACCTCAGCTGTAGATCTCTGCAGTTCATCCAGAGTGATCATGGGCCTCTTGGCTGCATCTCTGATCAGTCTTCTCCTTGTTTGAGATGAAAGTTTAGAGGGACGGCCGGGTCTTGGTAGATTTGCAGTGGGACGATACTCCTTCCATTTCAATATGATCGCTTGCACAGTACTCCTTGGGATGTTTAAAGTTTTGGAAATCATTTTGTATCCAAATCCAGCTTTAAACTTCTCCACAACAGTATCACGGACCTGCCTGTTGTGTTCCCTGGTCTTCATGATGCTCTCTGTGCTTCAAACAGAACCCTGAGACTATCACAGAGCAGGTGCATTTATACGGAGACTTGATTACACACAGGTGGATTATATTTGTCATCATTAGTCATTTAGGACAACATTGGATCATTCAGAGATCCACAATGAACTTCTGGAGTAAATTTGCAGCACTGAAAGTAAAGGGACCGAATAATATTGCACGCCCCACTTTTCCGTTTTTGTATTTCCACAAAAATTTAAAATAACCAATAAATTTCGTTCAATTTCACAATTGTGTCCCAGTTGTTGTTGATTCTTCACCAAAAATTTACATTTGGTATCTTTATGTTTGAAGCATGATATGTGGGAAAAGGTTGAAAAGTTCCAGGGGGCCGATTACTTTCGCAAGGCACTGTATATATAGCGTCATCCCATTATCACATAGTGTCCTCTCTTATTACATTTACACCACCAATTGTTACAGTGTCCTTCCTTCTTATATATATAGCAACATCCATTATTACACAGTGCCCTCCCTTGTTATGTATAGTCCTTATTACATGGGGTCCTCTATTATTACACAAAGCTTCATCTATGACATATTGACCTTCCTGAATGATTATATACAGTTTCTTCTTTCAGTATATATGGTGACTGATGACTCTATGTGTAGTCTGTTTTGGTCTATTTTGTGTTTTGTATCCATTTTAAGGAGAGAAAAAACCCATAGCTAAGGCAACACAAAAGGAAAAATAATGTTGGGGATACACAATGAACGCCTCTTTTTTGCCTGCCTTCATTGTCTCCTACAGGAGCATCTGAAAACCTGGGTGTTTATCACATGACCTGTCATTTGGGATGTCACCCTTCTCAGTCACATTAGGTGATCTGGGAAGAGGGGCACTCAGTGTGAACAGTGGACAGCCTGGGCACTAGAGCACCCTTAGTCTGCCCCTGATCATAAATTATGGAACATTATAATCACTGTCAGATAGATTTTGTATAGTATCTTCTTCATTACTTTTGGTTAGTTGACATGATGACCTTCAGTTTGAAGCTGGTCAGAGGTATTTTATTTTTTATAGGGTCTGCACAATGCTAAACTATTTGATGCTTCCAACTGTTCCCTATTTTAAGCTATGGGGGCCCCACTATAGATTTTTAGTTTCCCTTACTAGGATTATAATATATATTTAAAAGTCTTCTTCCCAAAAAAACAAGCTATCCCCTATCCATGGAAAAGGGGATAGCATGATGATTACTAGGGGTACAGCGAATGAGAATGAGGCACTGCAGTGCACTGTACTGGACTATTTCCAGCCAACCCACGAACAATGAATTTAGCAGAGGCCGAGCAGTTGCACCTCTGCTCCACCCAAGGGGGGCTGTAGCGCCAGCTTTTGGGATCGCTGTAGGACCCAGCAGTCCTAGTCGTAGCGATCAGCAAGTTATTACCTTTCCAATGGATAGGTTGTAACTTGTTTTTAGGGAATAATGAATTTGATGGGGTCGGACATACTATTGGTGTAACCTGCGCTGCCACACAGGAGTCCAAGAGGTAAGGGGGTCACTTCAAGCTCCATAGGAGTAAACAGCTGTTGTCACAAACTCACTATTGAGGGCCCATTGACTGTCCTTGCACAGGGGCCCTCTTCTGACCCTGCATTTTATCTAAGGTCATTGCGATTACTGTAATTCATAGCAGGTGATTGGATCACTATTACCTATCATATGACTTTTCTTGTTCGTATTCCTATTTGCACTTTTCTAGACGTTTGTGACTGCCGCTGATTGGGGGTGACATGTGACCACGTTTTCTGATTATTTCATCTGCAGGCACAGTTACTAGGACAAAAGTCACTTTTGTACTACTACATAATAAATGACTATCCCGGTCTAGGTGACATCTGGGAAACTGGCTATGGATATGTACTGGGCTATTTTGTCGATGGCAACCAATCGGATTCCAGCGCTCATTTTTCTAAAGCCCTTTTGAAGAGGGAGGCAGCAATCTGGTTGCTATGGGCAACTATTTCACTTTTCCCTTGCTCCAGTTTGATAAATGTCCCCTATGTTCTTTTGTAATAATAACCACTCTTTCATTAGCTGGTTTACAAAACAGCATTTACTGAAGATACTAAGCTTGAATAAGGTAACGTGTATAGTATACGTGGGTTGTGCCAGTCATTTCATAGATCACAGGACTGTCCATTATGTTTACGTTTCAGACAAAAGAATGAAATTATACTGAATACAAATATATAAACAAAGAAACAGCACAGTGACGTTCAGAGCCTAGAGACACAGGCAGCAGAATAGGCCGAGAAAGAAAATAGCAGGCAGACAGCCCACCGGGACACGCAGCAGCAACCTGCCTGACATGTACATGGAGATCTACAGAGAAACACACAGCTGGAAATAACGCTCATCTCTGTCTCTCTAGAAACAATCCCCATTTCTATTTCTCTAGAAACACATATAGACATAATAGTCTCTTTAGAAACACACATCTAGAGATAATCCCCATTTCTATTTCTCTGGAAACCCATCTAGAAATAATTCACATCTTTGTCTCTGAAAATAATCTCTATCTCTAAAAACACACATCTAGAAATAAATAATACTTATCTCTGTCTCTCTTCATACACACATCTAAAAATAATCCACTTCTCTGACTCTCCAGAAACACACATGTAGAAATATTGCACTGTGTTGTCTTTCTATAAACACACATCTAGAAGTAATCTAAATTTTATCTCTCTAGAAAAATGCATGTTGAAATATTCAACATATCTGTCTCTGGAAACCCACATGTAGATGTAATCTACATCTCTATCTCTCTAGAAATATACATGTAGAAATAATCCATTTCTCTGTCTCTTCAAACACACATGTAGAAATATTCTATTCCTTTGTTTTTCTAAAAACATACATTTAGAAATAATCTACATATTTATCTCTCTAGAAAAAAAGCATACAAAAATAATCCACATCTGTCTTTAGAAACACATGTCATAAATAACCCACAGCTTAGTCTTTCTACAAACACATGTAGAAATAATCCACATCTGTCTCTCTAGAGACATACATATATAAATAACCCACAGCTCAGTCTCTCTAGAAACACACACGTAGAAATAATCCACAACTCTGTCTCTCTAGAAATAATCCACATCTGTCTGTCTAGAAATAATGCACATCTGTCTCTCTAGATATAATGCACCTCTGTCTCTCTAGAGACATACATATATATATATAAAACCCACAGCTCAGTCTCTCTAGAAACACACACGTAGTAGTAATCCACAACTGTCTCTCTAGAAATAATCCACATCTGCCTCTCTAGAAACACACATGTAGACATACTCTATATCTCTGTCTCTGGAAACACGCATACGGTATATAAATAACCCACAGCTCAGTCTCTCTAGAAACACACAGGTAGAAATAACCCACAACTCTGTCTCTCTAGAAATAATCTGTCTTTCTAGAAACACATACACACACATATAACCCTCAGCTCAGTCTCTCTAGAAACACACAGAAATAATCCACCACTGTCTTTCTAGAACCACACATGTAGACATACTCCACATCTCTGTTCTGGAAACCCACATGTAGAAAATCTCTAGAAATAAACCACATCTCTGTCACTCTAGAAACACGACTAGAAATCATCCACCTCTGTCTCTGCACACATGTAGAAATAATCCTCATCTCTGTCTCTCCAGAAATAATCCACACCTACAATTTGCATCCACGATGCACACATAAGGAGATGGATGGCTCAGCAGTCCACCTAGCTCTCCATATACAGGCACATCCATATGCACAGTGTATACATATGCGGTATACCGAGAGCCACGCCGCATGCGTCCGTACGAACACCATACCTTGTGTCCTTGACTCCTTGTCACATTTTGCGGGTCCCCAGCTCCGCGGTGCAGCACAATGTCACCCGTGGATCGTTACCCCGGGACCTGTCACACGCCGCTCCTGCTGCGGATCTGTAGGCGTCAGATCGGCGCCCCCATTGTCCCTCGCTGTCGCGCTGCCGTGGTCCCACACCCAGTGTCTCCTGTGTGATCTTATGGGGATTGCAGCCGAGGGTTGTAGCTAATCCTCATCCCTTTCCCATCGATGTCCTCAGGGTCCCTCTTCTTCCCCCACTCTTCACCCTTCTATGGATTCACTGTCTCTCCCAAACTGTCTCCTCCCATTTCTCACATCTATTCCTCTTACCTATTCTTCCAGTGCTGGGAATGTTCCCATTTGTGACCCCAATAATCCAGGACAGCATGATTCACACTCAGGGCTTGTCCTATTCTAGGGCAGCGCCTACTAGAAGATAATAACCCCCCATCATATTCCTAAGGCCAAGTAGTCATGATATTGGTGACTTGGTGAGAATCCCTTCCCCATCCTCTAGAATACAACCTTGTCTATCTCTCCCTTATAGGATCGGACGTATGCAGAAATATTTCTATGGGTGTTCTGTAAGGGCCCTGTACAAAGTGGGAGCATCACTGATGAAAAAAGAACAACAAGCACTTACGATTTTTTTTAACCCCTCAATGATAGCCAATACACCTTTTCACTGTCCTGAGGAATAAAAGAATAGCGCCCCCCGACGAGCAGAAATGTAGCAGGTGTCAGCTGTAAACAACAACACTCCGCTGCCTCAGCCACAATCGGTAATAGTAATGATCACAGCCATTTAACCCCCATAGATGCCTCTGTCAATAGTGACAGCAGTCTCTAGATGGTTAACAGACGGATTGGATTCTCTAACCCCATGGACACCCCACGACTCTGATCATATGGTCCAGATGGTTACCATGGCAACCTGAGGCCGAGTAGTGGCCTGTTAAGGATGCTGGCATCATTTTAGAGAAAATAGTAATTTTTGATTCCATTCATTCCACATTTTAGTAATTCCTGTGAAGCCCCTGAAGGGTTAACACATTTCCTGACAGCAGTTTCGGAGAGTTGCAGCTTTTAAAATGGTATCACTTTAGCTTTTATTTCCAATATAAATGTCACAACACAGCTGTCGGGTAACCCGGGACCAGGGGCTCCTTTCCTGTCCCTAACACTACAGTGTGCCCTAGCTCACCCTGTTTCCTGGGATACTTCAGATACTTCAGATGGCGAAGATGCCGTGGCCTCCACCTTTCCTTATCTCCTAAGTTATCCCTCCATCTGTTCTATTCCTCCACCCAGGGAAGAGGGGGCGCTACTATGCACTGTAGTACACCAACCCAACAAACAAGGCGACACGGACAAGGGTTAACAGAAAACTGCAGGCATACAAAATATTCACTCACATATAACAGATGAATGCACCAGGGCAAGGAGGAAGGGGAATAAACTAAAATAGAGATGGATAAGGAATTACCACACATACCAACCAAACAACAGTCACAGATAACTCCTATAAGGGTATGCGTCCACTGTTGTGAATGTGCTAGAAATGAATTCTGAGCAGAAG
>VIAB01037823.1:14191-24866 GCA_009801035.1 Oophaga pumilio
AACAATATGATTTCCTCCTCAGTACCCCAACACACAGTCCTTCCTACACATTATGATGCCCATACAGTATGATGTCCCCACAGTCCATACAACACAATATTCCCTCACAGCTTCCACACAGTATAATGCCCCTACAGTCCCTTACACCGATTATGATGCCTTCTCAGACCCCTGCATAATATGACATCATCACAACGCATTCCCTTAATACACTTTGATGCCAATCAAAACCATCCACGCTCTATGATGCTCCCAAATTCCCCTCACATAGTATGAGGCCCCCACAGCACACCATATATAGTATATTATCTTTACCGCCCCACCCTACCACACAGTATGAAGTCCTTATTGTCTCACACACACAGTATAATGGCCCACCCAGTTCCTCTCACACAGCATGATGTCCCCGTGATTTCCCCCACACAGAATAGACTCTCACAGTTCCTCATACCCAACATTATTCCCCCAAATAACCATTGCACTTGCTTGTGTGTTTTTTAACATCGCTGCTTTACTGCTGATGAGATCGCCTCCCCTGTACAGTCACGTGACCTGAGAATTTCAGAGTTATTGCAGCACTTTTCACCCATTAAAATGAATAGGTGAAATATAATGCAAAAATGCATGTAAAAAAGCACGTAAAAATGTGACAAAAATTTGTCTATTCGACACAATATTTTTCTTGCCAACACCCTGGTTTTTAGTGTAGAAACACTGGAAATATGCAACATGTGAACATCCAGATAAAGTAAACACAATATTGGCAGATCAATGTGCCTAATCCAGTGCTACAAATTTATAAGGAATTGTAGGTATGAAGTTAATGGACATGACATACCCAGGCAAATGGTGTCCATTAACTTCCCAGCTTTGTACACTGCACACAGAGCGCTGTGCATACAAATCACTGACATATGCTGCCACCTGCTGATATTTTGTTTACCAGCAATGATGCTGTAAATGTGAAAATGGAGAAATACTTGTTCATGCAATTCTTGCTAAATATTAACTACATAAGAAAATCTGTGTCTACATATTGACAGTGTCGTGAAATAACTCAGGGTTGTTATAGTACTCATCCTTTATTCATTTGCTAATGCTGTACACTCGTTAAACTGCAACTGTGTAGACATTTTTTTTACACTTATCACCCTCACGAAATAGTGCTAAACTTAAAAGACCTTTATGATCATGTATTTCTTAATAATTTTTTACTATATACCCCTTTATGAAGGGATGACTTTTCATTTTGTGCTTTAGTCCCCGCCCCTTCCAAGATCCATAACTTTTTTATTTTTATAAGATACGAATAAAGGGTCCTCACCGTATAAAGATAGGTTCTCAGGAGGAAGCAATTTCAATAATATAGATAAACTCCGGCACACAAAAAAATAACTTTGCAAAATTTATTGAAGACAAGTCAGCAAACTCAATATAAGGAAAAAGCACTTGATAGTTCTTTCATGTAGTCACATGTGGAAAATTTATGAACCGTAATTACTTAATTATTTCATGTAGACACAAGTAATAGATTCGACATTTCGGCTCACGTGCCTTTATCAAGATGTGTCTAGTTCTGTAATAATATAACAAAAAATGGTATCAAGATAAAATACAAATAAAACAAAGTCCACCATCAAGTTGATACAGAAACATAAATAGTACATAAGATATATGGATCCTTGAGGTCAAAATTTATTGAAGAAAATAATATACATAATGATTAGCATTATGATAAATAAAGAAATCACAAGGCAGTCTACTTCTGAAGAATGATGACAGAATATAACATATAGAAAAATAAGGTCATACAGAGGAGATATGTATATTAGGAGATACATGCGTCCTCATAGGTAGGAAATTTCATACTCCCTATTTAAACCTAATGGGGTGAGAGTTTGGAGGGTATGTATCCAAAATGGTTCACATTCATTAAGTTTTTTAACCCTGTCACCACCTCTTCTCAACAAGGGAACATGGTCAGTTACCTGATATTTGAGCTGAGAGCTGTTGTGTTTATACTGTTGGAAGTGTGCAGGGATGGGAAGTAGTGTGCTTCCACATCTAATAGTGGACTTATGCTGTGAAATGCGGTCCTGGATATGTTGGGTGGTCTCACCCACATATCCGAGACCACACGGGCACTTTATTAAATATATTACAAAAGAAGACTCACAAGTGAAATAACCCTTAATGGGAAATCTATGTAATGAGCGAGGGTGCGTAAAGGAGTCACCCTTCGCAATGTTGGAGCATTGTAAACAGCCCAGACAGGGAAAGGTGCCGTTACGAGGTGTGGAAAGAAATTTTTGTTTGGATCCTTTATTAGAAGAGCCAATATCCGCCCTCACCAAATGTTTTTTTATGTTTGGAGACCTCTTGTAACAAATTTGGGGTTTAGTATTAAACTCTGGAACCTGTGGAAAGGCATTCTGTAAAATCCACCAATGTTTAAATAGGCACTGGTAAATCTTATAGTTAAAGGGATGGTAAGTATTCACAAATGTTAAACGAGGTGTACCGGACTGTTGAGTAGACTCTCTACTTTCGTTCTGGCTGTCACGTAGAACACTATAGGGGTATCCCCTGTTGAGGAACTTGGTGTCCATTTCTTGATGCCTAGTTTGTCGAGTACTGATAACAGAAACAATCCTGTTAGTCCTATGGTGTTGAGATTTAGGCAATGCCTTTTTAATAAGTCTGGCGTGACAACTTGAGTATAATAAAAGGCTGTTTCTGTCTGTGGGTTTAACATAAAGATCGGTATTCACTGTGCCATCTGTTTGGATGGAGACCCGGGTGTCTAAGAAATTGATAGAACGACAATCGTGGTGAATAGAGAATGAAAGTCCAGGTATGTACGAATTAAGGTCATTATAGAAAAGACTAAGTGTCTTGTCATCCCCTGTCCAAATTAAAAAAAACATTGTCTATATAACGTTTCCAGGAAATTACATGTTTTTTGAACTGAGTGTGAGGATACCCATAGGTGGCTTCAAATTGTCCCATGAATATATTGGTGTATGGCGGAGCCATATTTGATCCCATAGCAGTGCCTCTTTTTCGTATAAAAAATTGTTCTTCAAAAGAAAGTAATTTTTTGTAAGGATTAGTGTGAGTAAATCCGTACAAAAACAAAGTTGATCATTTGAAAAATCAGTGTATGTGGACAAGAAGGAATCAACAGATTCAATACCATCCTGGTGTCTTATGCTGGTATACAAGTTGTTCACATCTATTGTGACCAATTTGCTACCTACTGGTAGAGGTCCTACATTCTTTAGTGAAGTCAAGAAATTGGTAGTATCCTTAAGGTAGTATCCTTAAGGTAGGATTCAATAAGTACTTACATACCACTGCTGCAGCGTTAAAAGCAACAGTCCTTTTCAGGGCTACATTTTTTCCTTTCTGTAGTAAAACCACTGTTAGGCCGATGTCCCACTTGCAACTACAATGCGAGGAACTCGCGCGAGTCTCTCGCCTCAATAAATGGCACTGCCGCCCGCACTCGTGACCGGAGTGTGCGGCTGCATGTATTTCTATGCAGCTTAACGCTCCAGTCTGAACCGCCGACGGCAGTGTCGGGTATTGAGGCAAGAGACTCGCGTGAGTTTCTTGCATTGAAATCAGACGCTGTGGAGTTTTGGCTCCTCTCTGTTGCGGTAAACCCATGAGACATACCTAATTTATAATGGGCAAGACGTGCGATAAGGGACAGAGAAGTGAACGTCCTGCTGATGGTGCATGCAGAGGCTAGGGCCATGGACCAGATGATATTGTGCCTGCTGTGGAAGCACAATAAAAACGCTCATCCACAAGACCTAGCTTCCTGTCCTACTTTGCAGGGGGCGCGGGACACCACTCTTGAAGCCAGTGCGGTGCGAACATGTGGTAGGTTGGATGGTAGATAATGCTTCCAGTATGTTTCCTAGCATTATTCTGTCATCCACATGGTTCAGTCTCCAGAGTCTGGACCACATAATCCACACCCTGACTCTCCTTCCTCCCACCATGGCGACTCCCAGGAGACAAATGATCCGACCCTTGGACACTCTGAGGAGCTCTTTACATTTCTATTTATTGATTCTGGCCTCTCACCCTGCACATGGGGACATGAGGAGATTGTGTGTAGTCATGTCCGAATATGTGAGCAGCATATATAACGGCAATTAGTATCTCAAGAGGTAGATAATGATGAGATACAGTTGCCAACAAGTGATATTGTTAAGTCAACAAATCAGGGGAACCAGAGTGTGGAAGTCGAAGATGAGGTGGTGGACGATGAAATCATTGACCCAAAGGTGCCATGCAGAGCGAGGCCTACAGCGCAGAGGGGAAGGGATCCGCAGCACCACAACACAAGTTTGGACTCCACGTCACATATGTTGGCAAGGCTTTTTGAGCAGCAGAGGGCAACAGTTGAATACCAGATACAACATGCCCTTCTACATTCCAGGCAGCCTCTGCACATAACAACCGATGAGTGGACATGGATGTCTGACATCTAAGTAAATATATATGAGCGGGCACCACCTCAAAATAAATCGGGATCACCTATTGCATATCAAGCATATGTAAGCATAGCAACAAGCAAGTAAGTGAGAGCAAAGCAACCTGTACAATGTCAGCACAAAATTGTGCATAATCATCAGTGGCATGGTAAAATGAAAAAACATGGGAACATGATAAAGGATATAGAAATATGATACTCAGCCCTGACCAGGTCCTACAGTCACCCCTATGTACAAACAGTCGGCTAAACTAGTCCATGCCTATAATGGTATACATGGCCCCCATCCTCATCCTGGTATGCCTGACCCACATAACACACATAGCACACATAGAAAAATAAACTATTCTACTTACCTTCCGTTCACTCCCTGGCTGTGGTGCATCCTGTTGTGATTCCAGCAGCTGATTTCAGTGTGTAAGCAGCGCATGACATCACTGCCATGTGCTCCCTCATGCTGAGGTCAGCTGCTGGAATATTCACTGCTCCCTAGGCCCGGGACTATGAGAGTGGAGAACAGTGAATATTAATTTTCTTTAATATTGTGCACACTGTTAGTCGCAGCCTCTGGCTCCTGTAGCGACTGGGTGTTTACGTGTGCCCCCTATTATAGAAAATAAATATTCACTGCTCTACATTCACATAGTCCCTCCTACCTTTTGGCGCTGGCTTCAGTGCATAGAGGTGAGAAGGACTATGGGCATAGAGAGAAGTGAATTTTCATTGTCATTAACAGCTGGCACACGTGTTAGCTGCAGCGCCTCCTGTGACCTGCTCCTCCACCACTGCCACTTCCCCCCATCCACAGCCAAACCACATAAGGTACATCTGGACTATAAGACACACCTCCACTTTCCTCCAAAATTTTGGAGGAAAAAAGTGTATCTTATAGTCCGAAAAATACGGTAAATGGCTCATACAAGAAAGTATGGTCAAAAGATGTTTCATGTAAAACCCCCACAAAAGACAAGCATGCACTCCAAATGTTTAACCCAATAAATCGATAATTGAAATAAGGACTCTGGAAAGAAAGATTAGCTCTTCTGAGGAAAACTGGATTGTGCATTGTGGTTGCACACATAACCATTCCTTTTATCCTTTCTATTGCTGGGCGAACCCGAACAGTAAAATTCAGCATCTGCTGTTTGGGCACGGACAACAAACACGGACTCCACCAGGAAGTTTTCACGCTGACGTGTGCATGACAGCACGGCAAACACTTCTTCTGATTGGCTGTAAAATCATTACCTCCGGTCAGACAGCCGCAGTTCCCACACTGTCAAATGACAGCATAAGCCCACAGCTGTGATCAGAGGTATAAAGTTTACCTCCCATCACTGGTGTTGGCTGATGGAACTACTGCTCCCATCAGACTACACTTGCTGCCGCTAATAACAGAGAGAGCAGGCAGCGGCTGATGGGATTCATCAGCTGGTGCCTGTGCTCTAAATAAATTTAAAAAAAAAACGGCATGGGTTCACCTGTATTTTTGATAACCAGCCAAGCAAAACTCACAGCTGGGGGGCTGCAACCCTCAGCTGTCAGAATTAACAAGGCTGGTTATCGAGAACAGAGGGGTCCCCACGCTGTATTTTAAATTATAAAAATAAAAATAAACAACAACTTGGGGTCCTCCCATTTTTGATAACCAGCCTTGCTACAGCAGAGAGCTGGGGGCTGGTATTCTCACACTGATAATGGGCCATGGATATTGACTCCCCAAACTAAAAATAGCAGCCCGCAGCTGGCCAGAAAAGTCACATCTGCTAGATGCGCAAATTCTGGCGCTTTGCTTGGCTTTTCCCACTTGCCCTGTAACTGTGGCAAGTGGGGTTCATATTTGTGGGATTGATGTCAACTTTGTATTGTCTGGTGACATCAAGCCCACAGATTAGTAATGGAGAGGTGTCTATAAGACACCTCTCCATTACTAATCCTATAGTGTATTGTAAATAAAGACACAGCCTGAATAAAGTATTTTATTTGAAATAAAAACAAAACACACTTTTCCTTTTTTATTTAAAAATAACAAACACAATTTTACTCACTTAATGCCCATTTCATTGAATCCCCCATCTCCTGTAAGAAAACAAAAATAAAAAAATAATATCCCTCACCTGTCTGTCGTTCTGTCCCACGCTGTAATCCATGCCTGGGGATAGTCAGTTTTCAACCTAGACAGTGCCAAGATGCGACCGTCCAGGCTGAAAACCACTGATGAATGAGCTGCTGTGAGTGCAGCATCAGTGAGAAACAGTGACCTCATTGAGGTTACCTCCGGTCATTGAGGCTGCATTCCCAGCCGGGCAAAGTGTCTTGACGTCTGTTTGGTGAGAGGTGAGTTCACTGCAGTTCACTGGTAGAATTTCACTGAGGTGAATTTGAATTGTGGTGAACTCGCCTCTCACGGGAAGGGGGGGGTCACTGCAGTTCAGCCCGGCTGGGAACGCAGCCTCAGTGACCTGAGGTAACCTTGATGAGGTCACCTCTGCTCACTGATGCTGTGTTTGCAGCAGCTCATTCTCCCAGTGGTTCTCAGCCTGGACAGCTGCATCTTGGCACCCTCCAGGCTGAAAGCTAGTAATCCGGAGACATGGATTACGTCGTGTTCAGAACGACGGACAGGTGAGGGATATTGATTTTTAAAATTTTTGTTTTAATACTGGATACGAGGGATTCAATGGAATGGGCGTTAGTGGGAAGTGGGAAGAGCCAGGCAAAGCACCAAAAATTGGCGCATCTAATAAATGTGCCTTTTCTGGGTGGCTGCGGGCTGCTATTTTCAGGCTGGGGGGGTCAATATCCATTGCCCCTTACCAGTCTGAGAATACCAGACCCCAACTGTCTGCTTTAGCAAAGCTGGTTGTCAAAACTGGGGGGGACTCTACACCGTTTTTTAAAATTATTTATTTAAATAATTAAAAAAACAGCGCGGGGACCCCTATATTCTTGATAATCAGCCTTGTTAACGCTGATAGCTGAGGGTTGCAGGCCCCAGCTGTGAGTTTTGTCTGGCTGGTTATCAAAAATACAGGGGAACCCAAGCCATTTTTTTAAAATTATTTATTTAGAGCGCAGGCACCGGCTGATGAATACTCCCATCAGCCGCTGCCTGCTCTCATTGTTATTAGAAGCAGTAGTCCCATCAGCCCACGCCAGTGACCGGAGAAAAGCTATATACTGTACCTCCGATCACAGCTGCGGGTTCACGCTGTTATTTGACAGCATAAGAACCGCATCTGTCTGACTGGCAGTAATGATTTTAACGCCAATCAGAAGCAGTGTTTGCCACGCTATCATGCACAAGGCAGTGTGGCAAACACTGGATGTTCGGGCCCCCCATTCAAGTGAATGGGGTCCAGGTTCAGGTTCGGGTACTGTTCTGGTACCTGAAACTGAACTTTTTTTAACTGTTCAGCCAAACCCACCAGACCCGAACATCCAGAGGTCTGCCCATCTCTAATCCTTTCCCATCCCTCATTTGAACTTGATGTACATTTTTCTTTTTTCAACTGAATTAACTATATAACTAAATTATGTGACTATGTAAATTGTCCTTTAAATATATATCTTTTTTCAACTGAATTAACTATATAAATAAATAATTATGTAACTAATTAAATTGTCCTTTAAAATATATTACTTAAGGTTGTCCACTACGTTATCATTGAAAACCTATCCTGATCGGTCAGGGTCCAACACCCAGCATCCCTGCCAATCAACCGTTGACATGTAGTAGACAACCTCTTTAAAGAAATTTAGCAAAACACAAATTTTATTCTAGTTTCATCTTTCCACCTCTCCTTGTCTCTGAACATTATCATTTCTGCTTATTAATTAGCTGCAGTGACATCATATTCTTTGATCTCTTAACCTCGTCTTGCTTTTGATGATGTATCACATTACAGCTACTGCTTGGCAATGTCATTTCAATATAATTAACGTCAGTAGCAGAACACTGATAAAAAGTGGTTGAGATTGGAGTCAAGATTGAACTGACCTATTGCAAGGATTAATGATGAAGTGGGCAAGATCTCTAGTCTCATTATATAGGTCATAGCTTTGGCCATACAGCTTTCCTTCTCAGTTACATTAGGTTTATTCTTATTGCTTGGAAGATGAGTAATGGCTTCTGGCTTATGGCTTCCATACTCCCTGGCACCTACTCAGAAGGATTATTTCATTTCCCTCAGTAACCTACCATTTATAGAAAAACTTCACTTTCATTCCATAATTCAGCAGTTATCAGTTACAGATTGACATATGATCCCCTGCTCTTACTTACTAAATCCTCTGTTTTTTTTCTTATAGTAAATTGTACATGACACATTCTAAGACCATTACTGGTTTCTCCATCCAGAAGATTCTGCCCACCATGCCCTGTAAGTGCTATTCATAGCACTGCATGACTAAGTTGGTGTCCTACGTGGGTTTTATTCTGTGTAAGTGAAATACTGTCCAGTTTTATTGGCTTTTTGGATCAGATTTTCATCGCTATGCAAAAAAAAAAAAGTTTCCTAGGCCTTGCATTTCTTATCAAACTGTCATTGAAAAAGGGGAGTGCTCTCGTTCGCTGGACTGGCTGTCATTAGAAAGACCACACAGGCCATTGCTCATCCCACTGAACGCCCGTACTTCATCTCTTTGGCAGAACACAACTGAGACAAGACAGGGTACCACACGCCGGTAAGACTGCTCTATTGGGTTATTAGTTAACAGCATATATTACATTCCCAGAAGGACACAAAATGGTGTAAGTGACAAGATTTACCCTTCCACAAGCTCGCCAAAGAGTAGAACTTCAGTGATTTCAGGGCATCCAGGGTCAACTACCCCAACCAGCAGCACTCCACTTTTGGAGGACACCCTCTGAGAGGAGGTAGTGGCAAGCTTAGGAAGCTGACTGAGTACAGCAAGGTATGTGGCCAGGTGACCAGATTGTCCAAACCTGGGTTATCCAAACAAATTTGTTGGCTCAATGTTGGGCAGTGGAGCAGTTCTGTAATCCATCAGCTGGAACCATGGTCGCTAGGCTGAAATCCCGTAGAATGAGACCAGTGACAGGACCAGGCTCTTTTTACATCCCTTGGCTCCCATTTCAGGGCATTGTGTCCCACAGGATTGGGGAAGATAATCATAGCTGTTCCCTCATTGTTCACTAGTTCAATTAGAATGCACAATTGTCCACCAAACGATGCAGACTAGTACACTGCAGGGGGTTGATGCAATCGGTAATCAGCAGACATTCCACAAATTAACATACAAAAAGGGGCACCGAACAGTCTCACATGAAACAATGGCTCATATCCCTTGACTTACTGAACTAAGGAATAGTATGTCTGGCATAATTAAGAATAGTTCACCCCTGTACAAGTGGCCAGATTTTCCTAATTAGTGCTGAGTTGTCATAGACATGTCTTCATTTTTTTGTGGACAGTATGCAAAAAACCCAAGACATGTTAACAGCCATCTCAACATAAATTACTGTATAATGGGTATGTGTTCATATTGATCACTTGTACAAGAAAATGGGACATGTGGAAGGGGCCTACCTGGCTACGTGTGTCACTTTCTTGTATTTTGGGTCGTGCATAATATATAATTTGGGCTCCACATAATTCTGACTAGGTGTAATATTACATATATTAATCTAGGCACTGCATTTATTATTTATCCAAGTAATGTAGGGCCCATCATATACTAATTATTTTGGCACTATAATGCCTCATTCAGACCTCTGTTTTTCACATGTTTTACATATTTTTCTCTGTCTGATAGAACACATACTCATTAAACCTATGGGCATGTTCATATGTCAATACTCGTGTCATGGATGAAAATCACATAGAAGTCTATGGGTTCATGAAAATCACAGACTGCACACATTGTGCAATCTGTATGCTATACATTTTTACCATTGCAAGGAAAAGGAAAATATATATTTTTTGTCATACAAGAGTCTCACTGATGAAACACTGGTGGTAAAAATTGACACACTGACCAAACACTGATAAAAATGTGATCAAACTAACTTATGAAAAATATGTTTTCCTCCTCCAAGAGAAAAATCACTGATTTATGAATGAGGCCTATGGACTATTTATTTTAGTACTCTATCCACTATTTAGCTGGATTCTATAGTGAATTTTTTGAGCACCATATGCA
>VIAB01037826.1:11439-24860 GCA_009801035.1 Oophaga pumilio
ACTGGCTAACACGGTACGAAGATACACATCTTTCCTATAGTTTTAACAAGTGTGATTTGCTAATTGAAAGGTATTTATTACTTTTTTGCTCCCAGAGAACCCAATTATTCTAGTCCAGCTCTGCATCACATATATGTATCCACATGAGCTGACATTTCTGCCCTACTCCTCCGGCACAGTGATGCCACCTGGTCCAGTCAATTACATTGATCCAAGCCAACCATAACCAGTGATGGCTACTACAACATGACACAGGCTCCATGTCTGAGGCCCATCTCTAGCTATTCGGTGGTGCAGCCATAAATGACTGTCTGTGACCACCTGCTGGAGTCATAGGTAAGCTCCTAAGAGTAATATGCTCTAAATAAGGATATTAAGAAACACATGAAAATGACATGCATACATATAAGAGTATTTTATTTGTATATTGAATATATTATGCACAGTTTTAAATATTTTTCTTTGCTATGTACATATACATTTCTTTGACCAGTTTACATACAGTATATGAACGTATGGTGTTCATATACAATAACAAGACACAGCTCTATACAAATATACAAATGATATATGTACATACTATATACTACACTTACAGAAACGTTTGGATGTTACATTTATAAAGCAATTGCAAAACATGAGAGATTGTCAAATACTGTAACACAGACAAAGTCACTTGTTCCAGAGCAGTTATAAATGGATCTATAATATATGAATCAACTCTACACATTAAAATTTAGTACTCGTAATCAGTTTTCCCAGTTTGCACATGGTATGGTTTATGCTTACGTTCTTTCCACATTCCACTTTTGGGATTCTGTGGGCCGGTATCCATCAGAATATTTTAGTTTTCCGAAATGTTATAAGAAAGTTTAGCCTGATTAACTTTCCTATACAGAATGACATATTTTTTTCCTTCCATGGGAGGTATACTTTGGGGGGTGGGGGAAAGGGGACTCCAAACATATACCTCCAAGCATGTTAACAGACCCTTACCATGAACAGACCCCTGGAATTTGCAATCAATGGTGCTTTTACCAGGAATGGTAACAGACAAAGGAAGACATACTATTAAATACAGACAACTACAATTACAACTGTACTACATAGTTTAAAGAACACTTTTAGGAGTGCATAGTGATGACTGAATCTATTACAGGGGGATTTTTACATTTTAAGGGCTTTACTGGACAGAATAAATAAATTAAGAGCAATTTTACTAGAATGGAACATAATGGACAAGGCTATTATGTAAAACATACTATAATTGGTATGAGTTGGAAAAGTATTTTTTGCACTTATGAATTTATTTTTCTGTATCACAAGGTGACTTATACAAGTAGTTACAAGTGACTTACATGTGTAATACCTTTGTATTATTGCCTTCATATAACCCTTTGGATCTAAATTGAGTAAAAAGAGGGCAGACACAGGGCCTTCCTTAGGCCTCCAATTGCTTGGGACAGCTCACTGGCACCACTTAGATCATGCTATCGGAGAGTGGGGGCTAGATATGACAAGGTAGTTGCCTCCCTTTGACTAGCTACTTCGATCTCTTGGTAGCCATTTACCATGGTATATAAAGGGGATGAAAGGCCCAGGAGTTTCTCTGATCCTGGTCATTGCAACATAGTGTTTGCTGCTCTGTGTTGGGCAAAGTCTCCAACAGGGCCCCCAATTATAATGGGGTCTTTAATAGTACTGGTCTTCTACTATGGGCCAAAGGGACCTCTTTACCCCCCTTAAGTTCCAGGGCTCCTGGCCACAGATGTAAATGAAGTGAGGATTGTGCCAAAAGGTTACTAACAAAATTATATCCCTTAAATACGAAGTTTAATAATTACTGATTCTACAGGTCAAGTGTATAATTGGCCTAAGTGTACAGCTGGCCTAAAACTCCCCTTGCACGTAAGATTGGTGATCCTGCCTATGTACACTTGTGAGTGAACAGCTTCAGCATAAAGTCCATAATCTTTTTATTCCCAGTCTGAGGAATGAACTAGTTCACTTTATGATTTAACCACAAACTGTACAGACATGTGTTTATTGTGATTTCTGCAATTAGCCATGAGGTGCCTCTGTATTGTCACAGCATGGAATGTCTGCACCATACATTCCTTACCCTCATAAAGCAGCATTCCTCTCCGTGCATACAAGGGACATCACTGAGAACACAGAGCTCGGAATATGTGCATCACTTTACCAAGTAGGAGACACTCGCTTATATTCATGGACCTTTCACTGTGCATCGAAATCTACGGAAAGATGGAGCCAAGACACATGACTGAAAACAAAACAGAGCAGGCAGCAGCAAGCGCCGACAGGCCTGATAAAAGATCGTACGCAGATGAAAGATGAGGACTCTTTTGATCCTCCTAATTTGCGGTAAATCTCAGACTGAAGTTTCCACTCCTTTGCAGCAATCTGTGGTTATTTCTAACAACTCCTCTGCTTGTTCCCCATTTCAGTGACAACTATAGAAGCTGTCAAGTAAACCATTTAACCAAATGAAAAAAAACAAAACACAATGGATCAACATCAGAGAACGGAACAGTTCTAGATAAACTGCAGTCTGTGAGGCAAGAACTCCACAGTAAAGACAAAAATAAAGTGGTTTCAAGTTCTCTAAGTGTTGGCAGCTTATCTCCGGGATTACAGAGAGTCAGTTCTTCTCCTGGCAAACACTGCTGACATACTCTTTACAATGCCTCTTATTCCTGTCCCCTTCTTTGTAACCAACTTGGATTCCTTAATTTTGTCTACTAGTCCATGAAATACCATCAGGACACCATGATAGGCCTCTGCCGCTGAAACCTCATAGAAGTCACAGTCCATAGAAAGAGCCAAGAGCCTTCCTTCTTCACTAGACACTGTTCGTAGATGATGGAGATCACGTTTGTTGCCCACAATGACTATTGGCAGTTTCTCTGGGCCTAAGCAGTCTTTAGAAGCTTTGATAAGCTCGATCGTCTGGCTTATGACGTTAAAACTCGCTCTATCACAAATGCTGTAGACAAGGACAAAACCATCTGCCCACTGAATACGTTTCTCCTCCTCAGCACAGCTTTCCTCTGTAGGCTCCTACGGGGAAATATCATCATTAGTAAAGACCGGAGACCTAATTATTATCACTGAGCAGATATCCAGAGTTTAGAATTAAGGTTCGGAAACCTATCAATAAACATCCCATAGACCGGGGTCACACTTGCGAGTGTGATGTGAGAAACTCGCGTGAGTCTCTCGCATCAACACCCGGCACTCGGACCGAAGGCAGGCTCTTCAGACAATGGAAAAACGGTGCAGTGTCCCAGCTCGTACACGTGTGTGAGATCACCATTTCCATTGTCTGAAAAGCCTGCCTGCTCATTCTACTTTTATTATCCTACTATAATGAGGTTTGAAAAAGACCCAGGCTGGGTCGAGACGTAACCTTCACTTATTCCTATTTTCTTATTTCCGTGGTGAATAACTATATATACATGTAATAAACACAGGCACTTTTTGCAACCAAATACGCATTTGAGTGCGGCTGATTCCTTTTCGTTTGATACGTTGGATCTCTCCAGTTTAGCCTGCACCTCCTGGACAGCTGAGTGCGCATCACATATTCGACCTACAACCCACATGTTATTCAGAGTTGCCTGGTAGCGGCTTTCTTCACTTTCCCCTTTGAACACACATGAGTGTTCGGCCACGCCAACAGTCCCTTTGTATGGCAAAGTCGATCATTTGTTCAACGGCTAATTGTATAGACACAAATCCCCCATACATATGAGATGGCAAAGAGATCCAAAATTACTATTATGTGTGGAAAAATATTTAGACTTGAGAGTCCTCAGTGGTTGATACCTTTTAATGGCTAACTGAAAAGATGGTAACAAATTGCAAGCTTTCGAGACTACGCAGGTCTCTTCATCAGGCAAAGACTAAAACAAAAGCTGAAGAATCACATATTTATATACACAAAAGGACACAGGAATAATGCAATAGGTAAGACAAGTGACGTGAAGCAGAACTGTCATTATGGCAGAGGGATGAACATAAATATGACTAGTTCATAGATAAGGAGTGAAAGTTTTATTACCCTCTGATTGGGGTCTGGTATTGTGTTGTGATGACCCTAAAAGGTCAGGGAAGCAGATTCCTTAATTGTTGTAGAAAGACATAAAACTCTGCGTAGTCTCGAAAGCTTGCAATTTGTTACCATCTTTTCAGTTAGCCATTAAAAGGTATCAACCACTGAGGACTCTCAAGTCTAAATATTTTTCTATCTACTGGCTAACACGGTACGAAGATACACATCTTTCCTATATTATGTGTGGGGAATTATTTGAATAATATCTAGTGATTCACATTATGGCAGCACCAATGTACTGATTTTACAACAGCGCAAAATTTGCCAGGTGGGAATTTTAGCTTTGTTGTTTATTTTTAATGAACACAATAATAAAAGTTACGTTTTAGGTACATTCCACTCTTAATTCGCAGAACATAAACTAGTACATTCTTCAATCATTGATCAAACTGGAAAACACGTGAAACCAGTTTGTGAAATGGCATAAACAACCAGTTGTGAGAACTCCAGCAGGTGGTAGTGATTCTCCTTATCTCACTTGACATTCTACCCATGATCATACGCTGGCACAGAAGGTTCAGAGCTCTACTTATTATGCTCTTCAGATGCCTGTTCTGTCTTTTCAGATCTCCAACCAATCAATACTGTTATTGAGGGAGGATCTGTACAGCGGGCTATGGAAAGTCACTGGTATTTTCTCTGCTACTTTTAGTTACATATTAAAGGTTTAAGAGTAACTTATTAAAAAGACATTGTGCCCCTGCCTTGTTACAATTTTGTTTACTTTTTTTTATTTCTCTACAGGTTGAATGTGTCCGGTCACCATTCCCTTTACAAGCAGGACAATAGCCCATACAAACCGTGCATATTTTCCACCACTACGCTATAAAAGATGACAACCTTGTATTACCTGGCATAAGGTATCAACTTACAAGGCATCAGGGAATAATGTTCATGGTCACAGAGGGTGGGACCTAAACCAGGCCTGTCGATGTCAATTTGGCCTGGATGTTGAAATGTATTGTAGCGCAGAGACCTCTTGCGGCATTGGGAGTGGAGGAAAGTGAGTAGAATCATTTGTTTATTTTTAAAATGTGCAGAAGAATAGAAGGGGACAAGCATGAGGGACATTATATCAGGATGGTGAAAAATATTATAGCATGGGGCCCAGGATGGTAGAGGTTACTACAAGAAGGAACCAAGACAAGGGACATTATTACATGTATGTCTTTATAGGATCTAGAATGCTACACGAGCCCATACATCTGACCAACATGCAGGTGGGGTCCCAAATCCAAATTTTACACCAGGGCCATTGGACTCTAGTTAGGGAACTGCAAGGAATGTAAAATTTTTAGATGCTTCCCTACCTGGGTCAGCAGAATACAGACTGTGCTTATGGCAGTCTGTACCCGAGCAATGCAATGCCTGTGAGCCATAAACAATGTTAGTCTTCTGAGGATATTAGGGAGGTGAATAAAACAAAATTCTGAAATTCTGATATCTCACTGCATCACACTTACATCAGGTCATAACAGACAAAGGTGCTCTACTAAGTACTGAAGACCCTTGTCATGTAAGGCAGTGAATAATTCGGAAACTGCGGTATCAATAAAAGTGGTATTTTTTGTAGAATTTGGAGAACCCACTTGTTTTATTAGTTGTGTTGAATTATTTAAATTACTATTTTTTAATTGGTTTATTGCAAACAGCAGAAAATTTGTAAATTTTGATAATTTACTAATTAAAGACTAATTGCGTCTGCAATCATTTTAATATTTAACATATGATTAAAGGTTATGTTTTATTTTACCTCTTTTTTGATGGATGTTGATTTGCAATGGGGGTTGAATAATTTGACTGCAACAGTATACAAATAAACTTTTACTTAGCTGTTAGTAAAATAGTGCTATAATTCCTTTGATTTACTAAATAGGCCCTTGATTAGCAAGAACATTAAAACCACCTACCGAATATTGTGTGGGGTCACCTAGTGCCAACAAACCAGCTTATCCAGAGACATGCGTCCTGTGGTATCTAGCACCGGGACATCAGTAGCAGAACCTTTACATTGCCAAGCTAACTTTTTAAGTTGCCAGGTGAGGACTCATGTCTTGAATTTGTTTTTCCAGAACATCCCATAGGTGATTGATGGACTTAAAATCTGGGAAATTTGGAGGCCAAGTCAACACTTTTGAACTTTTTTTTTTCAACCATTGGCCAACAATTTTTTGCAGTATGGCTGGAAACATAATACTGCTGAAAGAGGCCATGAGACAATAAATTGATGTACTTGGTCTGTACAAAGTTTATATATGTGGAATATGTCAAAGCTTTATCCACACAAGTGCCAGCACTCTAGGTTTCCCAACAGAACATGATAATTCCTCCACCAATTTGCCTTCTTCCCATAGTGCATACTGGTGCCATCTCTTCCCATAAAAATGAAATTCTGATGCTTGGCAGTGGATAGGGGTCAACATGTGTATTTCAAGTGGTCTGAACTACGAAACCCCTACACATCAAGCTTTAATGCTCTGTATGCTCGGACCTATTTCTATCTTAGCCAACATTAAGGATACGTCTCCACATTCCGGAATGCCGGCGTTTTGGACGCAGCGGAAAACCCGTTCCGCCCAAAGCGCCGCACCCCTTTCTAAGCGCGGTGATTCCGGATCTGTTCATTGAATACATCCGGAATCACCACATTGCATATATTGACCGGGTTATTTACCTTGCGGACACTGAGCGTCTCCGCAAGGTAAACAGACATGCTGCGTTCTAAAAAGACGCGCCACATGTCCAGTTTCGTGGGTGTGTAACCCGCGTATTAGGACGCATAGTGGAGACGGGATTTCTTCAAATCCCCTCCACTATGCTGTAACATCTGGACGCTGCGGATGTATGCAGCGTTCAATCCGCAGCTATTCCTGATGTAATCCAGACCGTGGAAACATACCCTAATATTTTCACAAATTTGTGCTCCAATAGTTCTTCTGTGGGATAGTACCAAAAAGGCCAGGGTTACACTTGCGAGTGCAATGCGAGAAACTCGCGCGAGTCTCTCGCCTCAATAACTGGCGGCAGTGCCGGGTATTGAGGCGAGAGACTCAGGCGAGTTTCTCGCATTGCACTCGCAAGTGTGACCCCGGCCAAAGACTGACCTCGTCCATCACTACATGCATCAAAAAGCCCTAGAACCCATCACCCCATTGCCAGTTTACTGGATGTCCTTTTCTTGATATCTCAAGCCACTGCTGAGACACTGAAGACCCCATAATTACTTGGTAGATACCCTGATCCAGTCATGCAGCCATCACAATTTGGTCCTGCTCATTCAGATGTCTGTGTTCTATCCGTTTTTTTGTCACAGATATAACACGTACCTATTATAATCTATGGTGCTGTTCACATGTCCATATTTTTCACAAACTGTGGGTCCATGCAAAATACACGGAGATATGTCCATTTTTTACTGGCAGCACGGATCACAAGGGCCAATACAAGTATATGGGTCTGTGAAAAACACTTAAAGAACACGGATGACATCAGTGTACAGTCCGTGTTTAACACTGCAAAGTATAGGAGAAGATTTGTCATTTATTACTTTATCCATTCGTGAAAAACACTGATGACACACTGATGGTAAAAATGGACACACTGATGGTAAAAAAGGACACACTGATGACGTCACTACCATGTTTCACATATGTGTTTAAACACGGACGTGTGAATGAGGCCTTATTCAAATAAATGGTAACGTTTTATGGAAAACGACACAGTGAGGTGATGGCCAGGAGAAATACAAGTAACATACCTTGGAATAAGGAAAATCCCAAATATTAAAGATGACTTCCTTTCCATCCACCAAAACATTGTGGCTGTATATAGATTCTACAAAGAAAGCACAGTCAGTCAGAACTGCATTAATACTGGAGGATCGGTGTCGTGGATTGAAGGAAAACCAGTTTGCGTGTTCAGGACTTGAATACATCAATAACCACATCTGCTTCTGGTCACCTTAATACTGCGCCTTTATTTCATTACATCTATATGTAGGATTGTACACAAACCCCTAGACAAATGATGTTATCCTACAGTTTATAAGCTAATTAGGCAGCTTATTTTACATGAATGGCACCATCTAAAAATAGGTTTATTATGACGTTAGGATCAAACAGCAGGATGACAAGTACAATGCACTTTGCAGTAATATGACATTAGTGATGTTTCCCAGGCATTCGGATTATGGAAATTGGAATCTATGGCCCACAACAGTATCTGCAATTGTTCTTTACTATACTATGCATAGTATGTTTTACACCGGACACTACTATACTGTACATACACACTGTAGTAGACCCCACACATATATGCTGTATGGGTATGTATCTGTAGATGTCCCTGAAACAGGCCTGGGTACAGGGGAAATATAGCAAAATGCAATCAGTCTACGGCAAAGTACACTGTTCAAAAAAATAAAGGGAATGCTCAACACATCCTAGATCTAAATGAATGAAATATTCTCATTGAATACTTTGTTCTGTACAAAGTTGAATGTGCTGACAACAAAATCACACAAAAGTCATCAATGGAAATCAAATTTGTTAACCAATGGAGGCCTGGATTTGGAGAGACCCACAAAATGAAAGTGGAAACAAGTCGAAATGAAAATCAAAACAAGACAAAATTAAAGTGGAAACAAGTCAAAATGATGCTCAGTATTGTGTGTGGCCTCCACGTGAATGTATGACCTCCCTACAACGCATGGGCATGGTCCTTATGAGGTTGCGGATGTTCTCCTGAGGGATCTCCTCCTAGACCTGGACTAAAGCATCCGTCAACTCCTGGACAGTCTGTGGTGCAACGTGACGTTGGTGGATGGAGCGAGACATGCTGTCCCAGATGTGCTCAATCGGATTCAGGTCTGGGGAACGGGCAGCCAAGTCCATAGCTTCAATGCCTTCATATTGAAGGAACTGCTGACACACTCCAGGCACATGAGGTCTGGATTTGTCCTGCATTAGGAGGAACCCAGGGCCAACCGCACCAGCATATGGTCTCACAAGGGGTCTGAGGATCTCATCTCGGTGCCTAATGGCAGTCAGGCTACCTTTGGCGAGCACATGGAGGGCTGTATGGCACTCCAAAGAAATGCCACCCCACACCATTACTGACCCACTGCCAAACCGGTCATGCTGAAGGATGTTGCAGACAGCAGATCGCTCTCCACAGCGTCTCCAGACTCTGTCACGTCTGTTACATGTGCTCAGTGTGAACCTGCTTTCATCTGTGAAGAGCACAGGGCACCAGTGGCAAATTTGCCAATCCTGGTGTTCTGTGGCATATGCCAAACGTCCTGTACGGTGTTGGGCTGTGAGCAAAACCCCATCGGTGTTGGGCTGTGAGCAAAACCCCATCTGTGGACGTCGGGCACTCAGACCATCCTCATGGAGTCGGTTTCTAACCGTTTGTGCAGACATGCACATTTGTGGCCTGCTGGAGGTCATTTTGCAGGGCTGTGGCAGTGCTCCTCCTTGCACAAAGGCGGAGGTAGCAGTCCTGGTGCGGTTGGCCCTATGTTCCTTCTAATGCAGGACAATTCCAGACCTCATGTGGCTGGAGTGTGTCAGCAGTTCCTGCAAGATTAAGACATTAAAGCTATGGACTGGCCCGCACGTTCCCCAGACCTGAATCCGATTGAGCACATCTGGGACATCATGTCTCGCTCCATCCACCAACGTCATGTTGCACCACAGACTGTCCAGGAGTTGGCGGATGCTTTAGTCCAGGTCTGGGAGGAGATCCCTCAGGAGACCATCCGCTGCCTCATCAGGAGCATGCCCAGGCGTTGTAGGGAGGTCATACAGGCACAGGGAGGTTATACAGACACGTGGAGGCCACACACACATTGTGCATCATTTTGACTTGTTTTAAGGACATTACATTCCACTTCAATTTTGTGTGACTCCAAATCCAGGCCTCCATTGGTTAATAAATTTGATTTCCATTGATGATTTTTGTGTGATTTTGTTGCCAGCACATTCAACTTTGTACAGAACAAAGTATTCAATGAGAATATTTCATTCATTCAGATCTAGGATGTGTTATTTGAGTGTTCCCTTTATTTTTTTTAGCAGTGTATTTTGCATAAAGAATAATGTTGCATTATAGGCCTTAAAACCTCCTTTAGGACTTGCCCTTTAACCTGACTGCTCAGCAATAAAATGCAGTCCCCTCAGGCAATACGTACAGGGGTTTCACATTTTGCCCAAAATCATCAAATTAAAACCTTGACCTTTTCATCATGGACCCTTAGAGGTTTTAAAATTGTCTTGGATTTGCGGCTTTCTTTATTGCATTACATTATATCCTTATAGAGAGATCATCAAATTCACCTACCAGATCGAGGGGTCTACCGATCTGACATCTCATGGAAAATTAATTTACCAAATATTCACTTCATTAATCGAAAGATAAGCACAAGCATGGCAATTAATGATGATGGGCCATAGGTATGTCACATAAAATATAAAGTAAGCATTTACCAAGTTCACCATATTCTCCAATGAAACGTCTGGTTAGAAATCGGACTGTCAGTGCTGTAAAAAAAAAACAATATACAATGTTATAATTAGCAGAAACCAACACAGACATCCTGTCCTGCTATACAATATGACTAGTAGCCCTGGTTCTATCTGTGCTATCAGTGGTAAATTGCACAAAGTCCATGTATTTTCCATAAACCCCACTCTGCTCAAAGCCCCGCCCCCTTCTGAACGCGTGGTGAATCCAGATAATCCGGAATCACCGCAGCCCTACATAGGACTGTATTATTTACCTTGTGGCGACGGAGCATCGCCGCAAGGTAACTGGACATGCTGCGATCTGAAAAGACGTGCTGCATGTCCGTTTATGCAGGTCTGACGCCTGCATCTATAAACCCATAGCGGAGTCAGGATTTCATGAAATCCCATCCACTATGCTGTAACATCTGCACGCTGCGTGTTTGACGCTGCGGCTGTACACAGCGTCAAACACGCAGCGTTTCCTGACTGTGGAAATATACCCTTAGGCTAGTTTCACATTTGCGTCATTGTGCGCTGCGCATCGTGTGCAAGCGGAAACGCATGCAAAAACTCAAAACCATGCGCCCCCATATTAAACATGGGGGCGCATGAACGCTTGCGCAGATGCGCTGCGCACAAAAACGCTAATGTGAAACCAGCCTTAGAGCGAGTCAGAGGCTGCAGTTAGACGGATATAGATTTGATTGTACAAATGACACTCTGATCAGAGTTTGATCAGAGTGTCAGCATAATGTGATTCGATTCGCTTGGATGAGAAAACTGAAACACGCTGTGAGGAGAAGATGCAGAACAAGATTTCTTCATCTCCATTCTGGGAGTACGTGGAAACTGGACTGCACTCAGATGTCACCGAGTGCAGTTCTATGTTTTCCATGCAGGTAGGAACTTGAATGGGTGAATGGCATCCGATTTGAGAGTGAAACTGCAGCATGCTGTGAGTTTCTTTCACTGAAAGATTATGTCAGTGTGAAAAATCATGCATCAGCACTGCCCCATTGACTAACATTGGTCAGAGTGCTAGCTGACAATCCATCCTTAGTAAAAGCTACTCTGTCCCTGTATGGATTGGGCAATCTGAGTCATATAGTATCATTCACAATGAGGTACAATTGACATAATTTTGGCAGATTTTAGTACATGATCTTTTAGGTCCAAAAACATTATGCAATTAAGAATCATTCCTATCTTAAAGTGATGGAATCTACCCATCCTAAGAATGAAGGGGACACAGCACCAATTTCACCGCACGTAAATGGAGCTTGATCCCTACAATAGGTGGCTGGGACAGCACTGTTCAGAAAAAAACAATGACGGGAGCACAAACCTAAATTAATGATGTGGCCCCTTTTTTCACAGGATCAGAGTGGTCCCAAAAGTCAGATACCAACCAACTATACCCTAATGATATGCCGTCACTTAAAATATATGAAGTCATATAAAATGGAAGAATTGTTTAGCTTGACTCACATTTCTTAGGTTTGCAAAACAATTACGGTTTCGGCAGCTATTATGATTCATCAACAAGTGAAACTTACACGTCTGATGAAAAATAAGTGTTCTTTTAGGGCAACTTAGGCCATGGTTCCAAATGTTGGTGACATCCAGATGTTTAGGTTTTTTAAGACAACTGTTGTCAAAACAACATCAATAGTCATCTAGCATGTTCATCAATTTTTATTGGAAAATTAGTGAGCCGGATAAAATAATGCAACATGTAGCATTTTCTGTCCGGGCTCTATGAAGAGTCGGATGTATTGGATAAGTATGAGAGATCCCATGGCAAACTAGGACACCTGGGCTCATATCAGTTTCCCTGTGGCATTTCACTGACACATTGAAAAAAAACCCATGTCCAGATAATTCTAGATGCCCGGCCTTTGAATCAGTCCATGGGCAGAAGCCACCCGGCACTGCACCTCTCTGATCACCTCTAATAGTCATCACTTACCTGCAAATAACAGGAAAGTCACTTCCAATTGTTTACAAAATGATGGAAAGTAAAGTACCTGATGCCATATAAAGTGCATGGTAATGGAGGAGGGCGCCTGGCAGGAGTAGCACAGCAGATGTCTGCACAGAACTAGGGGAGAAATGCATAGACCTGGACTTCCCCAGCTGCAGAGCTCCCTGGCGGCATGCTTGGAGTTGTAGTCCCACCATAGGCTGCTCCCCACTGGTACCTCACCTGATTTTCCGACTCCGTCTGCACCAAGAACTAAGATATTTGCTTCCATCTTTAGCGCAGTGGGTCCGGTCATGTCTGCTGGGGGCACAGAGGGCTGATGTTCCGGGCTCAGGCTGACAGATCTCCGCAGAGGGATGTTTAGAACCATTTGCAGGTGAGCTCTGCAGTGACTGCCGGCAGCGGCTGCTCCCTCAGCCTGCGGCCGCTCAGTGTGAGCGGTGCACCGGGAGCAGCGCAGGCATTTCACTGGACCCTACCATCTAGCACAGACATGGGGGTGCGGGAGGACTGTGCTGAGAATATTGACGTCACGCACGTTGACTCTTGTAGTGAAGGCAAGACAGTACTTTCTCTGAGCAGAAAACTGTACGAAAATAGTCATTTTAGTTTATAGGAGAATATAACTTTCGGCGAATTGGTATATTCCACTATTTATTATTCTGGCTGCTGGCTCACAACTGGATGGATGTGAGGTAAATAGCGGAGTATGAGGTGCCGTGCAGAGCGGAGTAAGTGAGGTACGGAAAGGGGTATGTGAGGTACAGAGCGGAGTATGTGAGGTACAGAGCCG
>VIAB01037834.1:12421-23024 GCA_009801035.1 Oophaga pumilio
AATTTAAATGCTCAAACTAACTATATCTAAAAATAACGGATGTATAAAAATAAAAAAACTAGCCCTATAAATTAATATATAACAGAAATATGCTAAATAATAGTGATTGGCAGCTGCTTTTGATATTTAGTGGCTGCAAGTCTTCTATAGTTGGAGTAGATAATGGCAGGTAATCTTGACTGGTGGCCATAACTGGAGTTGGTGATGTTATGGGTCAGTCAACGCCTAGAACAAGAAAATATAAAAAGAAAAACAAGGTTTAGTGAAATCTTCATTCACTGCAGACATATATTCATGGTTCTTTGTACCATTCCTGACCACTGTGAAGTGTCGGCCTTTGTTACAATATGTAACATGTAATTTTCGTATGCGTTTCCCAATCACTTGGTCTTCTATAAAAGGACCATTCTGTTCATATTGATGTTCATACTATGAATATTTCCATACGGCTACTTTCCCAAATGTTCAGTCTATAAGGGCTGGTATAGAGTTGATTTCTCTCCCTTCTCCCACACGGAAATTAAGGTATCGGCGCTCTGTGTTACCTCCTCACTTTTAGTTCTTTTTAGCTTTTTTCTTAGGGGGCGGCTTGCTAGCCGTATCAGCTCTTTTCCTTGAGTTGCTCTTTTTTGGATTTTCCGCCCTGAAGAAGGAATAAATAATCCTGACTTTCTACATGTGCAATGGACAAGAGATAAGATCTTGAGATGAGGTTATAGTGATAGTGTGAGGCTAGCGCCATCACTGATTGTAACTCACTGCTCAGTTGTTCTGTACTCCTCAGATTCTCTTGATAGCTCCATAATTGCGAGTGTGTCATCAATCTCATCTCTGTTTAGATTAGACAATGAATACATTAGGGTTAGGCATACATTTGGCTCAGGCATAGCCATTCGCATTCAGACATAGGTTAGACGTCAACGAATGGGCATGACCTTATTTTTAAATAACTGTCATGTTGGCGGCACTATATGTTATACGTAGGGCATGCATGGAGCATCTTCAGTGTCCTACACTCTTGAATGTTGTGTGGCAACTTAAAGCAATTGGTAGTCGGCAAATTCGCTTAAAACAATAGGCTTGATAAAGAGAAGGCTGATCGCGGTTTAGTGAGATATATGCTGGACTCTGAATGTGAATTGTAATAATTTACAATGAGGGACATCAACAATATAGATGATAGCTGGACCCTCCCTGTGCGCATTGAATAATCGGACCGATAAGTCAGATAATACCATATCCCAAATTATATAAGAGCTGGGGCATATGCAGTGACTGTCACTGTGAGGGATAATTATTGAACGCTCCGACTGATGAGGCAAAGTGGACCTCATTGGAAATGAGATGATGGTCTTAGTATGCATATGGATCCTCCATGAAAATAGAGAGACTGATATAAAATTGGACTGATAGTGTAACTATCCATAAGATGTCCGCTATACTATGGAGGCAGAATCACAAGGACAATAAATTGTCAGCGTAAGGGGCAATGATTAAATGTGATCTTGACTTTAGTGTTGGTATAAGAAACACTCAAACAACAAAAACACATGGTAATGATCGTCATATAAATAGATTCATGTCTAAAAGTATATATAGACCCATGTGTTTTTGTAATAGACTGTACCAGACCTATCATCTTGAAACAAAGACAGACAAGGGAGAAACAGCAATAGACTAGTCCAAAAATAGTGACTCAATTGTACTTTATTACTTTAGCGCTGGTATATTATGCAGGGGTAAGGAAGTTCAGTACACAAATGATATCTTCTGGTATGCCCGTAACTGCCTTGTGGATCTATTTGTGAGTCTGGTAGTTATCAGTGGACATTGACATACTCGCCTATAGGATTTTTGTACTTTAGGTGCTTTAGTACTAGATCCTACAAACATTCGCGTTAGGATATTTTAGGTTTTTTTTGTGGTAGTCTCTATTACTATACTCACTGGTCGAGTTTTCTTTTGTCCTCAAATTGTCTTGATGGTTGGTTAAGTCTGATTGATGCCTCAATCTCATCTCTATTTAGAGTAGACAATGAATGCATTAAGATCTGTGAGATTTTACACTTAAGATATAAAGAGACAATACCCTTTCTATCCCCTAATACATGGACATAAAAGTAAATGAACCCTCTTACACAGAAGGTACAGTACTATACAAATGGTGACTTACATTGTGTACAGCGTGCAGTTTACTTCCGTATCAGGATCTCCGATCTCTGGGAGTACGGCGGCTTGTTCCAAGAAGTATTTTAATGTTCTTCTTTTTCTTGGATATGTTGTTTCAATATGATGAACAGCTACTATTGGAGAAAATGGGGACTGTTAGGGTGCGCTCACGTCAGCGATTAAACTCGACGAGTGTAATGTGAGATAATCTCGCATTGCACTCGCTACAATGTTAGTGAATAAGACAGTGCTCATCTGCTAGTTTTTTCTCACCTGGAATTGGGTTGAGGAAAAATGTGCAGCAGGCTGGATATGGCGGCGTAAAATGGCTGAGACTCACCAATGAAAGACAATGGGTGCGAGAAAAAAAATTACACAGCATGCGAATGATGCGTGTGCCGTTCGATTTTTACGCCCCCATCTCATGGGAAACCTGACATTTCATTAGCAAGGTACAGTAAATTCACAGTGTGCACCATAGAATGGATATAGATAGAATAAAAGAAATAAATAACTTAGGGTTCCCCACATTATTCTTAAGAAGCTGAGGGACAGGCGACTGCTGGGGGCTGATGTTTATAGTCTGGGTAGGGGGTAATAAACATGGAGCTTCGCAAGCTGTTAAAATCAGCTCACAACAGTCTACTTAGCCTTTACTGGTTATTAACAAGTGAAAATCCCACCACAAAAAAATACGTGGGATCCCCCTATTTTTAATAATCAGTAAAGGCTAGACAGACAGCAAGCAGATATTAATAGCCTAGGAAGGGGTCATGGATATTGTCACCCTACCAGACTAAGAACGTCAGCCATCAGCCGCCCCAGAAATGACGACTCCGTTAGACGCGCCAATTCTGGCACTTAGCCACGGTTCTTCCTACTTGCCTTGGTACGGTGACATATGGGGTAGTAGTATTGGCGTTGATGTCAGCTTTGTAATGTCAGCTGACATCAAGCCCAGGGGTTAATGATGGAGAGGCTTCTATAGCCACCTCCATTACTAACCCTCATCAGTTTAGGTTAAAACACACACACACAAACACACACATAAAATTACTTTAATTGAAAAAACATTCCCGACCCTCTTTATCCATTTATAATTATCCAAAAAAAAATAAAAAAAACAAAGCAATCCTCAACTGTCCGCTGATAATCCATAGCCCAACTCAGCTACATCTGGATGCTTTGCTGAGTGGTGACTTAAAATTCCACCACTTTGCTTGGCATCCAGGAGACACTGAGCTAAGCATGAGAACTCAGCTTCAGTGCTGAATGCTGACGTCAGGAAGGTGACTGGAGTTCATAGCCGATGAACTCTGGTCATCTCACTGACATCACCGCCTGCTGCATGAGAAAGTTTTGTCAAATGACATTACAAAGCTGACATCAAACCCAATATTGTTACCCACTTGCCATCACACCCGTACAAGTGTGGTGGCAAGTGGGTAATAGTATTGAGGTTGATGTCAGCTTTGTAATGTCATCTGACAGAACTGCTGGTTATTAAAAATAAGGGGACTCCACGTTGTTTTTTGGGGGTTACAGCATGTTAATAACCAGTAAAAGCTAAATAAACAGCTGTGAGCTGATATTAATAGCCTGGAAAGCTCAATGTTTATTACCCCCTTCCCAGAGTACAAACATCAGCCCCCAGCTGTCAGCTTTACCTCAGCTGGTTAGGAAACATGGTGGACCCCACACCATTTTTTATTTATAATTCTTTAATTATTACCTAAATACGTGTACAGTGAAATGAACATGCACTGCACTAAATATATATCTCACTGACCTCTATGTATTTATCTATCTATCGAAAATTACTGTATGTAAAAGCTGATGTTAAAAACGCATTGCATACGCATTTTATATGCATGTCGTATGGATGCTAGGTGAGGGAAAAATCGCACACTTGCATAGCACTCTCATGGCATACAGATGCTAGGTGAGACTAGGTGATAAATAAAACTCAGGACACTCGCTTGACACTCTCCAACTTTTCTGGCCAAGAATCTCAGCTACTTTTTATACACAGATATGAGCGTACCCTTAGGAGAATTATCTGCTTAGGAAACAATAGCAGCCAATTTTGGGTTTACATTTTACCTTAGACTTTCTTCCAGATTTTCCCTCTTATCAATAATTTCTATTTTACTAGGAATATTGGTGATAATAAATATTAGCAAATATTTGTTAATCCAGCACTTGTCAGGCTGCTCTTATAAAGGGAACCCGTAACTCAATTAATTCTACCCAAACCACGTACATTATGAATCAGAGGCTGGTTACACGATTACAGCCAGGTATGTTTTTCTCTAAAAATGCTCTGGTGTTTCACAGATAACATATTCCGTCTCCCTCCCACCGTCCGGTGACCATCCCAGCTTTTCCCTGCTTCGCTCCAGATGATTGACAGATTTCTCCCTATGTTCACACTTGAAAGATCTGTCAATCAACTAGAGTGGTGCGGGGAAAAGCTGCCAGAGCTCGTGTAGCCAAGCTCTGACTCATGCTGCCCATAGTTCAGGAATTTTTTTGTACTACTATTTTATGTCTTTGTTTTACACTTACAAGATTTTTCCTTTTCCCAGAAAAAGTTGAGCTTGCCATCAGATACATATTCCTTGTATCTGGCCCCTTTATTTGCTCTGGTAGATCTTCGTTCAGTCATTATTGCGGATAGCAATATCGATTTTGGTTCTCACTTCAGAGAAAGTGAATATAAAATGTCGCGTTTTCACTGCGTCAGTAAAACTGTTAGTGGCGGAATGTTCGGTTGCCATAGAGATAAAATGTTTGAAGTGTTACATAGTGCACAGTTTGGGATGCCATCACTCACTGGTCAGAACTACTTACTGCAGGGTCATATTCACCACTTATTTAAAGTGCCCCCTGTCTTCAAAATACGTTGTTTAGATGCAGTAACATACAATAATGATATATTGTATCATGTGAGGAGGAATATATTGACTTTCACATGTTCCTTCATCAAAATAATACATATTTAAACATATGTAAGACACTATCCTCCCCCTAAAACATAAAATATGGTATCTTCCACCATATGCTGGCAGCTGATTGGCCGGTGATTTGACTGTTAAAGCAACATGGAGCGCGATTATTTAAAGTCCTGAAGTAACCTCCATCCCGTACATTCATCATAGAGAGAGACTTTTATGCCAATTCACCTTATTAAAAAAAAAACTAAAAAAACATGAAACATGACACCAATAAAAAGAGGCTCTTTATTATGTGGGCAGCATGGTAGCTCCAGTGGTTAGCATTGCAGCGCTGGGCTACTGGGTTCAAATCCCATCAATGACAACATCTGCAAGGAGTTTGTATGTTCTTCCCGTGTTTGTGTGGGTTTCCTCCAGGTTCTCCGGTTTCCTCCCATACTCCAAACACATACTGATAGGGAATGTAGATTGTGAGCCCCATTGGAGACAGTGCCAATAATATCTGTAAAGCGCTGTGGAATTAATGGCGCTTTATGTGAATTAAAAATAAATAAAAAAGTCTGATGCAAATGTATCCCTGTAAGTTGTGTACAAAAAAAGCTGATCTGTTAAAGTATCAGAATGTGTAACTTGTGTAAATATAGAAGTGAGAAACAAAGCGCACGATAGGGTGATACCGGATGGAGGGAGAGTAGGAGAGTGCTGGTTGCCCTCACCTGATGGAGTTGTCACAGGCATGACTCCTATGTAGTCATGAGGAAAAATAGCTGCTGCTGCCCCGTGTCTGGTTGATAAGTCCTCCAGGAGATATTGGATCCAGTTGGATGAACACATAAGATGGGCTGCGCTGATGGAGTAAATCGATTCTTCATCTCTTTATAAAGCCGTACCGGACTCTTTTTCAAGTGAAAATAGCAAATGTTCCTTATCATTTCTGAAGAATTGATTCACTCCAGCAGCACAGCCCACCTACATGCTCATCCAACTGCGTCCAGAATCTGTGTAACTTTGTATTTTTACATAGGGCTGCATAGTAATATTAACTAATCTGTTATCATTGTATGCAAAATAAACAGTTAAAGGGACTCCTATGAAGGACTCAGCGGCGCTCAAACAATACCGGTTCAGGTCCCCAATTTTCATTATTGCCTCCTGATAGCGGCTTCTGCTCGTTACACTCATGCACCTAGAAAAGTAGCGAGCAGCTTTAAAGAGGAGGAGACGATCCTGTCTTTAGTGCATCACAGAATAGGTCAATATTACCACTGAGGAGCACATAATGGACCCTCTCCTCCACTCTTAAGCCGGTCACTACACTTCTGTGTGTCTCAGTGTTGTGAGTGCCGCAGACTCCTGCATAGTCAATGTGCACAATCAACGCTGCCGTAAGGGTTCACCCCCTGGCAAAGTGATTGTTGTCAATCACAGTCAGAGAAAATGCTAAAAGTGCAAATTGAAGGGAGGGTAACATTGAACCAAGCTCTTGGCCACGCCAAGGATCTACTTAAGCCTCCTCATTTGCATATGGAATAAAACTTGTTTTAAAAGTAATTAAAGCAATGAAATATATACTGCTTGCATGATTTTTATTGGGGCTAAATATCCTATAAACAGTTGTGCTCAAAAGTTTACATACCCCAGCAGAATTTTTGCATTTTTGACTTTTTTTCAGAGACTATGAATGATAACACCAAAACGTTTTCTCCACTCATGGTTAGTGGTTGGGTGAAGCCATTTATTGTCAAACTGCTGTGTTTTCTCTTTTTAAAACATAATGACAACCCAAAACATCCAAATGACCCTCAGCAAAAGTTCACATGCCTTGGTGTTTTAGGCCTGATAACATGCACAGAAGTTGACACAAATGGGTTTGAATGGCTACTAAAGGTAACATCCTCACCTCTGACCTGTTTGCTTGTAATCGGTGTGTGCACATAAAAGCTGAGTGAGTTTCTGGGATCCGGACATACTCTTGCATCTTTCATTCAGTCACTGATGTTTCTGGATTGTGAGTCATGGGGGAAAGCAAAAGAATTGTCAACGGACCTTTGGGAAAAGGTAGTTGAACTGTATAAGACAGGAAAAGTATACAAAAAGATATCCAAGGAACTGTTAATACCAGTCATCAGCGTTCAAACTGTGATTAACAAACGGAAAATCAGCGGCTCTGTAAAAACAAAACCACGGTCAGGTAGACCAACAAAAATTTTGTCCACAACTGCCAGAAAAATTGTTCGGGATTCAAAGAAAAAAAACCCAAATAACATCAGCTGAAATACTGGACTCTCTGAAAACTAACGGTGTGGCTGTTTCAAAATGCGCAATAAGGAGGCACTTGAAGAAAGATGGGCTGCATGGTTGAGTCGCCAGAAAAAAGCCATTACTGCGCAAATGCCACAAAGTATCTCGCCTACAATACGCAAAACAGCACAGAGACGAGCATCAAAACTTCTGTAACAAGGTCATTTGGAGTGATGAGACCAAAATTTAACTTTTTGACCACAACCATAAACGTTATATTTGGAGAGAGGTCAACATGCCTATGATGAAAGGAACATCATTCCTACTGTAAAGCACGGAGGTGGATCGCTGATGTTTTGGGGATGTGTGAGCTACAAAGGCACAGGAAACTTGGTCACAGCCAGATGAAGGAAAGATGAATGCAGCTAGTTATCAGCAAATACTGGAGGCAAATTTGCAATCATTAGCCCGGAAGGTGCACATGGGATGTACATGAACCTTCCAACATGACAACGATCCAAAACACAAGGCCAAGTCGACCTGTCATTGGCCACAGCAGAAAAAAGTGAAGGTTCTGGAGTGGCCATCTCAGACTCCTAACCTCAATATCATTGAGCCACTCTGGGGAGATCTTATGCGCGCAGTTCTTGTTAGACAGCCCAGGAATTTACAGGAACTGGAGGCTTTTTGCAAAGAAGATTGGGCAGCTTTACCATCTGAGAAAATAAAGAACCACATCTTCAACTACAACAAAAGACTTCAAGCTGTCATTGATGTTAGAGGGGGCAATACACGGTATTAAGAAATGTGGCATGTAAACTTTTGATCAGGGTCATTTGGATGTTTTGGGTTGTCACTATGATTTAAAAAGGGAAAAGACAGTAGTTTAAAATTAAATTTCTTCACCCAACCACTAACCATGAGTGGAGAAAAAGTTTTGGTGTTATAATTCATATTCTCTGAAAAAAGACCAAGAAAGCAAAACTTCTGCCGGGGTATGTAAACTTTTGAGCATAACTGGAACTGTTTAATTTGCATTGTGGAGGTGAAAGACCCCCTTTAATGAGTCAAGGGTCCTCATTCTTTTGAAATGGTGGCCATAGTGTATTTTGTGGTACTTAAGAGTCTTTTTTTCTGCAATGTGTGTCATTACTCAGCTCTGTAACATGAAAAATACAGAAAAAATATACATGGTCAGCATCCAAACACTGACAGTCATGCTAGTATCTATTTAGTTGGATTTGCCACATTGAGGAATCATGGGCCATAGGTTCAGCACCTCTGTTGTAAATTTTTTGTAAGTGTTCGCATGGCTAATCTAGGAATGGCTACCACTGACAGTCTTAGGGCAAGCCATTCTGTTTATGAGCTCTCAGGGTTTGTCCTTCATCCTTTAGCCCCTGTAAAGAAATGTGGGATTATACAGGGGCCACTGGAATAGAGTTATGAAGTTGGCTGCTCTCCAGTGGTGCAGGCTGGCAGAACTGGTCAGGTTCACTAGCACCATGCTGTGTAAGTCGTGCAAGCCTGGTCCAGGCCTCTACTTCTTCTGGGATTTTTATATTTTTGTATTATTAATTATCAATTATAAAATCAATTATAATTAACACAAAATATGGGGAATGACAAAGGTGGGACCAGTGTACTAAATGAGTGATGACAGGTGGAGCCAGTGTACTGTATGGGGAATGACAGGTGGCGCTAGCGTATTATATGGAGGCCTACATGTGGGGCCAGCGTACTATATGGGGGATGACATATGTGGGGCCAGTGTACTGTATGGAGGATGACAGGTGGGGTCAGTGTACTATATGGGGGTTGACACGGGTTGGGGCAAGCGTACTATATGGGGATGACACAGGTGGGGCCAGCGTACTATATGGGGAACTACATGTGGGTCCAGAGTACTATATGGAGGATGACACAGGTGGGGCCAGTGTACTATATGGGGGATGACACAGGTGGAGCCAGCATACTATATGGATTACTACAGGTGGGGCCAGTGTACTATATGGGGGATGACACAGGTGGGGCCAGTGTACTATATGATGGATGACAGGTGGGGCCAGCGTACTATATGGAGGACTATAGGGAGGGCCAGTGTACTATATGGGGGATGACACAGGTGGGGCCAGTGTACTATATGAGGGATGATAGGTGTGGCCAGAGTACTATATGAGGGAATACAGGTGTGGCCAGTGTACTAAATGGGGGATTACAGGTGGGGCCAGTGTACTATATGGGGGATTACAGGTGGGGCCAGAATACTATATGAGGGAATACAGGTGTGGCCAGTGTACTATATGGGGGATTACAGGTGGGGCCAGCATACTATATGGGAGACTACAGGTGGGTCCAGTGTACTCTATGGGAGATTACAGGTGGGGCCAGTGTACTGTATGTGATGCCATTATATGTGGTGCCATCGTACTGTATGTGATACCTTTATATCTGGGGTTATCATAATATTTGCAGGGCTATAAGGACTTTTGCTCTGGGACCCCATGATTTCTAATTAGCTCAAGACCAGCAGTCAGACGCAGTATGTTGTTCCTGCCCCAATCTGCAGCAATCTGGGTCACTGGATGAGTTAGGATTCTATCCTATCCCAGAGACAAATTTAGTAAATTTAAAGAGGATGTCCACTATTTTAACATTGATGACCTATTGTCATACCCTCAGCTGTGGGTCCGGTCTCCGCTGCGCAGGAAGACCGGCGCCTATCACGCAGCTCCTCTGGTACTAATCATCCTATTCGTGGTTCCAAACAATCGGCGACTCCTTTTTCTGCTAGGAACCTGCATCCTCTTGGCAGGTGTCCTGGAAATGCTCTTAGGAGGGGCTCCCCTCTTCCTGCACATACTAAAGGGAATAGGGCACCTGTTCTCTATTAGGGCTGCATTGCTCTGTGCACAAAAGGCATCCTCCCCTTTAGGTAGGTGTCTGGGCAACATGTTTATTCTGTGGGATCGGTGTTGCCCATTCAGGTGACACTCTGTTGAGCTCTGCATGCTGAAAGCTAGTGTTGTCTTTATACTAATACCTCTGTCTCCTCAGAATCCTCCGCTGGCAGTTCCCTGTCCTATTGTATAAAAGCGCCAAAACATAAAAAAATGATATAAATGAGGTATCACTGTAATCAAACTAACCCAAAGAATAAAACTGCTTTATCAATCTTACCACACGCGGTCCATGGCACAAGGTGTATCATTTTGGAAAACCTATCACAAATCACC
>VIAB01037836.1:7713-18307 GCA_009801035.1 Oophaga pumilio
AGTTTTCCAGCTTTCTGTATCTTCCCTGGATGTCTAGAGTAATGAAAAAATAATGCCAGAGTCCATGCTGATCAACATCATTAAAGAGGTTATTTCATTTCTAGCCCCTCCGATGGTCTTGGGTAGAGAAATGGTAAATGTCCAGTTACCTTGTGATCTGGAGTAATAGAAGGAATAATTCCAGCTTTCATGGTCAATGGATTAGTTATTGTTTCAAAGCAAAGTGCCCCCTAATTAAAATACATTACATTGAAATACAACCAAAGCTATGAACATACCCTGGAGGTGATAATGGCAGCTTTCTTGGTGGTCTAGGATAATGGTGGGGTAACAACTGCTTCCGGATGATCTAGGTCAGTGGAGGCTTCCCTGTTTGTTTGGCTTAGTGGGGGGATGTCACCAGCTTTCCTGGTGGTCTAGGATACAGGTGGGATTAATGCCACCTTACTGGGGTTATAGGTATAGTCAAGAAGTAACACAACTTCCCATCTGGTTTAGGGTAGTAGAAGGGTAACACTAGCTTTTCTGTTGGTCTAGGGTATGGGAAAGATTAATTCCAGCTTTCCGGTGGTGTAGGTTTTTGGAGGGGGCAACGTTAACTTCCCTGGGGTTCCAGTATATAGGTGTGACTAGTGCTAGCTTCCCCTGGAGGTCTAGGGTAGTGGTGTAAAAAAGGGCAGCGATGCTTCCCTGCCCAGGCAGGCATCCAAACAAATGCACTATCAGGATGCAGCGGACCCATGTAGTTAAGATGGCAGAAACACAGGTACAAAAATACCAATGAGACAACCACTCACAGCCTAGCAATCCATGGAGGGGGTGGTTGCTTGGTATATTAATGCACAATAGAGACTTGTATGTGGTGCTGTTCACATACAGGTGATGCACAGCATCCAGGTTAACAGCCTATTAGTGACGCCCATACTATTCGATCAGGTGGGATGCCCAAATGCATCCCATGTGAACAGACACCACAGCTTGCAAGACCGTGAGTGGTTGTCTCATTGGTATTTTTGCACCTGTGTAGCCGTCATCTTAACTACATGCTACTTCCTGATAGTGCAATTGTTTGGAGGCCTGGGCAGGTAAACATCGCTGCCCTTTTTTCTACTGTTTTTGAATTTTTGGAGGATTTTTAAGTCCTCTTTTTGTGCTTTTGTTGTTTCATGGTGTAGTAACACCAAATTCTCCGTTGTATTTGGGTTAGAAGGTGGCTAACACCAGCCTCCCTGGTGGTCTGGGGTATAGAAAGGGACTAATGCCAGGTTCCTGGTGGAGGGTTAACACTAGAGATGAGCGAATATTTTAATGTTCGGTTCGGATTCCAATCGCCGAATTTGCAATATTTGCCGATTTAATTTGTTGAATTATTTGCCGAACTTAACCGAACGGCATTCTTGTCAATGGGAGGCAAAAACAAACGCATGCACCACACCTTATAACGGCCCCAAATGCTGCCAAAACAAATCAAATGAAGACAGACACCATTAAAGTGTCCTCAATTCACCCACAGTACAAATTGTAGCATGGAACTGCAGCAGCCAGGCATGAGGTATTTGGGTCTCGGACAGCATTTACAGCTTTCCAAAGAACGTCACAGTAAGACGAGGTGGGTGAGGGATCGGTGTAGGGCCCCTTTGCTGGGAGCCCTGATACCACATGCAACACCTCTTCCTGCTTTCATGCTGAGCCACACTCAGGTGGCACAAATATAAGTTTCATAGATTACCATTGTCAGAAAAATGTAAGGATAGTAACACGTGTAGTCGAATCCAAGGCAGTGGAAGCCTGACGGTGTCGGTGGCCTACTGCTACAGGCAACACGCAGGAAGGCGACCCAACCAGGAGTGTTCACATTTCCGAAAATTAGTGGTAGACACCAACAAAGTGGCATCAATTTCACCACAGTAGAAATAGTATAATAGGGACCGACAGTTCTTCCACTACACCCAATCCAGCAGATGGACACACAACCAGGAGTGTTCACATTTTAAAAAATGAGGGCCTGACACCACCGAAGTGGAATAAATGTCACGAGAATAGAAATAATATAATTGGCACCAACACGTCTTCTGCTACAGCTAACCCAGCAGATGTAGACCAACCATGACTGTTCACATTTCCACAAATTTGTGTTAACATCAGCAGCAGCCACAGAAGCCACACTAAAGATATCACAGAGTGCAGTTACATGACATTAATGCATCACACTAAAAAATGCAATATATCACCTAGTCTGTACAGTCTGCGATTGAGGTGCAAAAGTCCTTGGAGATCCATGACTTGTTGATCTTGATGTAAGTTAGGTGCTCTACACTTTCAGGGGACAGCCGTGAGCTCAGGCCACTCATCCATTTTGGAAGACCAAAATGTGAAAGGGTCCAAACCCTCCCTGATGGTATTGATATTCAGTTCTAGATACTCCTGCACCATCCTCTCCATTCGTTCACCACGTGTAAGACCTGGACTCTGTTGTGCTGGTGCACGAGCTGATCTAAAAAACATGTCAAAGGACTCACAGAAACTGCTTCTTCCACTTCCACCACTGCTGCTGCTTCTGATGTTTTGACGTTGACGAATTGACGTGCAGGAGGTTGGAAGTCTACAGTACAGCTGCAATGCGAACTGTGTGTTTCACTGGTGTCTTGGGGACAAGCTCTCTTAAGGTTGTGTAAAAGCGTGTTTTGATACTCCAGCATTTGGGCATCCCTTTCCAGGGTGGGAAACATATGGCAAAATTTGGTTTTATAACATGGTTCTAACAGAGTGGCAACCCAGTAGTCAGCAGTATTCCTAATCATAAGTATACGGGGACCATGCTGCAGATAGTGCCACAAGAAGGCACTCATATGTCGGGCTCTACAATGAGGTCCAAGCCCATGCTGTGTTGGAGGTTGGGTAAGAAAGAGGCTTGTTTCCTCTGTCCCCTCCCACCAACCATGAACAACAGAGAGGGGAGGACTATCCTCTTCATCTAACAGTTGCTCGCCCATAACCACTTCCTCCTCCATTTGTTCCTCGGATCTTAAACCTTCGATAACCGTTTGTCTGTTATCACCAGCTCCCCTTGATCGCAGTAATCCACCCTCCCTTGGCAAATGCCTGTGTAACGACAATGTGGAACTTGAGATGTTATCCCTTCCGCAACCTCCTCTGCTGGGACCACCATCTCCTCACGCAGGCTATTTAAAGTCTGCTCCAGCATACAGATGAACGGAATAGTGATGCTGATGACGGCTTAGTAGCCATTTTGAAATGCAGAAGGGTGCAGAGGTCATCAATCTGTGCCCACTCTGTAAACGTAATATGCGCCACGTCCGTACTGCGTTATCCCAGTCTATACGACATGTCATATTGCATGTATATATCCAGTGCCCAGTCAGCAAGATGTAACGCCCTAGGCCATGCTTACTCGTCCAAGTGTCTGTGGTGAAATGCACACTGGCAGACAGAGATTTAGTCAAGGAAAGGTGATGTTGTCTGCGACATGCTGGTGAAGCACAGACACAGCTTTCTTAGAAAAGTAATAGCGAGTGGGCAATTGGAACTGGGGGACTTCACGGCCATCACCTGTCAGAAACCGTCTGTATCTACCAGGCGGAAAGGCAGCATTTCCGTGGCCAACAGATTGGAGATGGTGGAGTTCAACCTATTAGTTTTGTCATGCGTAGGAGGAAACAGTCTTTTACATGACCACAACTGTGGAACCGTGGGCTGGCTGAGGTCCTGACAGAGGGCAGAGTACGATGAACCGGATAAACTGCTGGACCGTGAGAGAGGTGCAGGAGGAGATGTTATGGTGGATTGAGAAAGTTGTGTTGTGCTCGTTCTCTGAGATCGGTCAAAAACAGCAGGCATGTCTGCTTCCATTATAGCTGACAGCAGGCTCTCAGTCAGTGTGACTGGGGTGGGTAAAAAAACCTGAGGTTCTGCGGTCGAAGACCTGATTCTTAATAGTTGGCACAGTAACAGAGGAGGAAGAAGCAGCAGATGCAATTGATGCGGCAGCTGATGGTTGTTAAGGTCCGCTGGTCCGCATTTTTGGCAGTGGGATTCTCACAGTAACGCATGTTGATTGCTCAACTGTGGCTGTACCCAGCAGCGTCCGTGGGACTGAGGATGCATTGCTCGTCATGGCTATGTCACTACGTGTCTACAACATATGGCACAACGTAACCTCCTCGTCTTCCTCCTCAGATGACCTACTCAGCTGTGTGCCTCTATGTTCACGCCAACTGGGATCTAACACCTTATCATCATCATCCTCTGTGTTATCACATTCCTCGCCCTTAGAGTCACACTCCTCCTCTTCCTGCCTTGACAGCACAGTACAGTCCGCATGAGCCTCAGATATCTGAGTCTCATCAGGATCACCTCCCCCAAGCGGTGAACATCCTGCCCCGGATCCAAGCTAAAAAAATTTGGGGCATCGATGCAGATTTCCTCCTTTTGACTCTGTGAAGCTTTTGAGTACACTTCAGTTGACCATGGCATAGAATGTGTGAACAGCTTTTTAGACTCGCCCATCTGTAGTTCCGTACAGTCAGTTGTATGGTTGGAGAGTTGGGACGCGGGGGGGGAAGCAAGGGGAATTTGGGTGCCACCTCTATGGACTGTACTGGGTGTGATTTTGAGGTGGAGGAAGAGGAGAAGAGGCCACTTGAAGCTGCACTTGCCATCCACTTGAGCACATGCTATTTCTAGTCATCATCAACAAGGCATACTGCTGTGCATCTGCCAAAGAAAGGTAGTTGAGTAGCCCATCCAGTAATGTTGTTGGTTCACTAGTGCTTTCACAACCATTACCACCTTCCACACGTACACCTTGAACACCAAGCCTAATTCCCCTTTCACCACGGCCTCGCTTTTTCCCTGTAATGTTTCTCAGATAGTGTGGTAGGAGTGTAAGGAGGTGGCGGGTATCCTCCATTGCCTCACCTCTCCTTTGCCTCGAGTGGTTGGACACCTATGTAATGATGTGCTGTGTTTGCATTGTCTTAACCTGTTCCTTGTAATATATTCAATGTAAGCTGTATGTTAGAGTCAGGGACAGCAGGGGTTAACTCAGTGGGCTGGGTTAGCAGCCTAAACAGGAGCAGGAAGTTCCTGCTTCTTGTCAGTGCCTGGAGCAGGCCAGACCCCTGGAGGGGAACAGAGCGGCACAAGGACTGTACCCGTGCCCACCAAGAGACTTTAGCTTCTGGGAGCCACTGCCTTTGCTGCTGCAGCCATTGCTGGAAATAGGGACAGCTCAGGAATTGTACCTTCTTTCCTTCATCACCTTTATTAAATACAAGTTGCCACTGTTGGGCCCTACAACATGTGACGTGTGATTCAACTAGCATGAAGAACAGCCAGATGTGTGAGATAACACACTGTGATCCAGGGCTGGGACTAGAACTGTTTTTTCATGTGCAAGGGGATAGGGTGCTAGCTGACCATGTTCCAGTGGACTCGCCCATGACTACCACCCGTGCCACCTTGTTACAGAAGCACAGTATTAGCAACAAAAAAATAGATTTTAAACTCTGCCACCTCGGCAAACAGCTGAATTTCAGCGACAGTAAATTCCAAGTTGAAATATGGCGTGCTGTATCATGTTAGTCAGGGAAGAAAGAATTGTTTGTGTGTGGATGAGGCCTGTATGACAAAGAAGATATGCTACAAGCAATTTGAAAGACAGATGTCCCCTGTATGACACTAGGAACAGAATAATTTTTGGTGGCCTCTGGATCAGGCCTCTATAATAACAAACTAGATGCTACAAACTATTTTAAAGTCAGGTCCCCTACTCTTTGACTTTAGGAACTCAAGAATTGTTTGGGTGGCCTCTGGATCAGGCCTCGACCGCTTAATTTCAACCCAATAAAATGACAAAGTGTGATACGGCGGGCAATCTAACTTTTTGCAATTGAAAAATTATATTTTTTTTCTAATGAGCCTTAGGTCTGCAGACAGTTTCAAATCACCACAGCACTATATGACAATGTGGCATACATCAGGCTGTTTCACCTTTAGCGAGTGAAAAAATATTATTTACAACGCTATACTCTTGCATGGAGCACAATATAGGGTGGGCCATTTATATGGATAAACCTAAATTAAATGGGAATGGTTGGTGATACCAACTTCCTGCTTGTGGCACATTAGTATATGGGAAGGGGAAAACTTTTCAAGAAGGGTGGTGACCATGGCGGCCATTTTGAAGTCGACCATTTTGGATCCAATTTTATAAATGGCCCACCCTGTGCAAAACACACTTGTAGGACATGTGCCCTGCTTGATTTGTCTGTGGACCTCAGTAATGGCCAAAAAAATGCTGGTAGGTAAATTGTACAGCCACACTGGACACTAGTTAGCTACACTATCCAACTGATATACAATCGCCTAGCTAACTAGCTAAAATCTTGCTGCTAACAGTGCCAGCGTCAGGAGCAGCCTCTCTGCGCTGTTACAGTGTCAAAATGGCGCTAAAACAAGATGACTGTTCTTTATATGGAGAGGGACATGTGATTTCAATAGCCAATTCAGCCGTTGTGTCAGGACATTGGGAATGTTCCCTGCGCCCTGATTGGCTAGCCGCAATGTGCACACATAAAGTTAGGAAAAAATGTTTACTGTTTACAAGAATGCCGCGCCTCTGAGCTCTGCAAACCCCCTCCCCTCATCAAATACGTGCCAATCGCTCATGATACACCACTATTATCATTGCTAAAGTGCTGAAAATACTTTTTGGCAACGCAAATATTTTCCCTCACATTTTACCGAATGTTACCGATTTTTTTAAAATGTTTCTCTTGTTTACGATCACAAATCCGAATGTGCCATATTTGTGCCGAATTTATGTTTGGTGACCGTTTTACGAACTAATTTTCTCATCACTAGTTAACACCGGTTTCCCTTTGTACTAGGGAATTGGCGGGGTAACATAATCATCCAGTTGATCTAGTGTAGTGGAGGGTGTAACATTTCCTAGTTGTCTGGGGTAGCAGTTGGGTAACACCATCTTCTGTTTGCTTTAGAATATTGGGGGTAATACAACATTCCCTAGTAGTTTAGGGTATTGCAGGGGTATTACAAGCTTCGCTTTGTGGTCTAGGAAGGGTAACACATCACTTGTGCTTTTTATTGAAAAGAAATTTAGAACAATCGAGTAACAAAGGATTCAACAACATAACGATTACGGAGTACAAAAAGAAATCTCATTTATAACTGTATATCAAGACCTGTAGCCAACAAGTCCTGAAATAATAGAACTTTCAGGTCAAAAATAATTTCCAATCAAGTCCAACAAAATCTGAAAAGAAAAGTAAATCCATGGCGGATGAAGGAATCCCCTATCCAGGGAGACTGTATGACCTTTGGCAATACATATGAAGTATCCACTGAAAGAGAACGACCCAAACAAGAAAAGCAAGGTCACTGCAAATAATAATGGTGTAAAGGGGGGTGGGGGAGAGAGGAGAGAGAAAGGGGAAAAAAAGGGGGGAATGATCCATGAAGTTTGATATAACGGGGCAACTTGCACCCCTATAATGACTTCCATCTAACCTGTATTGTTCGATCTATCTTCCTTATAGCTTAGGAAAGAGGGATTGAAAATCCTGAGAGTCCATATGCAAAATCCAAGGAGTCCAAACCTGCAGATATTTATCCATTGAATCGTTAACCTCAGAGGACAAGTCCTCCATACTTTGAAGGACGTATTGGGAGATTGGGAGGATTTCCAATGTCTCGGGATCACAGTGCACGCAACAGTTAAGCAGAATCTTAGGAGCCCCTTTTTCTGGAACCGAAATGAGCCCGGGAGGATAGATAATAAAGCCACCTGCGGTTAGTTGGACACCGAATGACCGCTAATGGCTTGATAAGCGGAAAAGACAGAATCCCAAAATGGCTTAATATGATTACATGCCCACCAAATGTGTAGCATGGTACCTCTCTGTACTCCACAATGCCAGCACCTATCGGAGAAGGAGGGAAAAGCGGCGTGTAAGAAATCAAGACAGCAATACCACCTGGTGAGAATTTTGTAATTCTTTTCCTGTGCGGCACAGGCAATAGAGAATTTATGCGAGTATACGAACGCCTTCCTCCACTCCGTCTCCGATATATCAACTCCCATCTCACCCCTCCACCTCTCCACGTACTTGGGGAATTCGTCTCTGGTGTTTTGGTTCAAAAGAGCATATATTAAGGAGACAGCATGTGCAGGCGGCGACCCCAACAGGAAAAGCTTTTCAAACGGCGTAGGATGGGAGGAGTATGAGCCTGCCCTTCTGGAGACGAGAGGAAGGATTTTAGTTGGAGGGATTCCAACCAATCAGAAGGGACCCCGCCTTCTAACAGCTGCACTGATTTGAAAGCGGGCATGGCCAAACCCTTGAAGACATGAAAGCATCTAGTATTGTCCTTTCTCTCCCACCCAAGTAAATGATCCCTCTCTCCACCCCCGGGGGAAACTCCGGATTAGAGAAGAGAGGTGTAAGCGGTTCACTGCCTAAGGAGAGAGAGCCTCTGCGGGTCTCCAGATCCCATCCTCTAAGTGTATCTTCAAGAAGGTCAGCTTCAGAACTGAACTGACCTCTGCTTTTAGGGCTGATCCAGGGGAGGTTATGGAGTGGAATTTTAGAGCTATCTTGTTCTATTCCCACCCATTGTTTGTCCGAACTGTGGTACTACCAGTCTAGCATGCATGTCAACAGCGCTGCTTTGTGATAGCATTTGAAATTTGGAAGACCCGCCCCCCCTGAGCCTTTGTGCCTATATAAAGTACCCATGCCAATCCAGGGTCTACCACCCCCCCACACAAATCTCGAGATGGCTGATTGGATTCTGGAAAAGAAAGAAGGAGAAGGAATTAGAGGAACTGTCTGGAAAATATACAGGAAACGAGACAGTACATCCATTTTTATCGCATTAATACGGCCGAACCATGAGAGTTTCCGCTTATCATAGCCTTTTAAGTCTTTCAAAGTCTTACCCAAGAGGGGTTGGAAATTTAAAAAATATAGTTTAGTATGATCTGCTGGGATGGTTACCCCCAAGTATCTTAATGCTGTTTCCTGCCATTTAAAGGGAAAATTATCTTAAAGATGTTGAACTTCATCTCTAGATAAAGTTATATTAAGGGCCTCCGATTTAGAATAATTCACTTTAAAATTACTAAGATGGCCAAATGTCTCAAATTCTGTGACTATGGAGGGGAAGCAAATGCGAGGCTGTGATATAAACATGAGGAGATCTTCTGCATATAAAGCCGATTTACATTGACCTATCCCAACTGGAATACCGTGAATGCTGGTTTTTTTTTCTAATGGCTATTTCCACATGTTCCATTATCAATACATGCAAGAGAGGGGACAAAGGACACCCCTGCCGTGTACCGTTATTGATGTGGATAGGGGAGGACAGGAACCCATTAACCCTAACCCTAGCTGGAGGGCTCCTATATATAGAGAGAATCTTTTCGATAAATTTGGCGCCCAGGCCCAATTGATGCAAGGAAGCCGACATGAAGCTCCAGCTGACCCGGTCAAAGGCCTTCTCTGCATCAACCGAAAGCAAACACAACGGGAGCGATCTGGTCCTTGCCCGAGCCATCAGGAGAAGAGTTTTAAGCGTATTATCTCTAGCCTCCCGGCCCTTGACAAACCCTACTTGATATGTATGAATAACCCTGGGTAACAAAGGTGCCAATCTATTTGCCAGGGCCTTTGAAAATATTTTGATGTCCACATTAATCAAAGAGATGGGCCTATAATTGGAAATTAACAGTGGATCCTTCCCAGGTTTTGGTAAAACGCTGATGTGGGCCTCCAGGGACTGGGGCACGAATGGGGATCCCTCTGACACAGAACTGAAGACTTTTGTTAGGAAAGGGACAAGCTGCTCGCTAAATACCTTATAAAATTTTGGAGTGAACCCATCAGGGCTTTGGCTTTTCCCACCGGATTTGATTTCATAATGGCAGAAATCTCTTCCTCTGAAAAGTCCTCCTCCAGAGAGTCTGCATGTTCAGGATGGACAGTTGGGACAGCGTATTGTCTGATATAGCTGTTTATTTTGAGGTGAAGAGACGAAGCTGACATGTCCCTGAATTGGCCCTTAATATTATATAGGTCACTATAATAGGCTCGAAAGGATTCAGTAATTTGGGCTGGATCATGTGTCCGCATGATTTGTGGGATATAACTAGTGTCCTTTCTGGGATGTAGCACCCTAGCCAATGTACTGCCACATTTATCCGCATGTTCATACATAAATCGACAGAATCTGATTCTGTGACGGGAATATTTTTGATCCAGTATGACCCTGAGCTCCTCCCTTGCTTTTAAGGTCTGCATACACAGAAGAGGATGTTTATGTGAGCATTCTAATGTATTAATCTGCTGGAGCAGACTGGAAATTAGTGAGGCCCTGTCTTTTTTCAATCTAGAGCCATGCTTTATCAAAAGACCCCTTATAACACACTTAAGTGTTTCCCACTGGGTAGAAAGGGACGTCTGGTCAGGTTCATGGATTTCTAGAAATTCAGAGATTGACTTCTCAATCTCCATAGTGCATAGAGGGTCTTTAAGTAAGTTGTCGTTGA
>VIAB01037841.1:13847-24846 GCA_009801035.1 Oophaga pumilio
TTCTAGGCGGGGTCACGAGTCCAGTAGTCCTAGTGTTAACAGGTTAACAACAACATGCATATATCAGCTCCACTTGTTCCTGTTAGAGGCAGATGATGATTAAATAACACAGCCATCATCGGATAAGAATTATCTGGGCTTATCTCATGAACCCATTCCATATACCCACTCAAGTCTAGCATGGTACATATACCTTGCTACTTGTAAAGGGTTTACAAGGGATATGTACTAATTTAATAGGCGTTTGCTGTCCGCTCTGTTCATTGTGTTTCTCACCAGTCCTGGCTCAGGCTGTGAGCCTTCCACTTGATCCGCTTTGTTTTTTGCAAGTCTAGGCCCAGTTGCTGTGGAAACCCAGCATCCACGTTTGATATCATCATCCAAGGCCTTTTATGGTCGACTCAGACAGCCGTGTGCGGTCTGAATATTGAGTATGCACAGAATTCAGTTACCACATGTACATCAAGAGTTTGCCTAAGCATCCACTTCACTCAGTTATCTAATTATCTCATTAACTATCTGTAATACTTCCTAGTTCAGAACTGTGTATTCTCATGCTGTACACACATACAACTTTTCTGCAACAGTATGTACTCTTCTTTTCAAGCCATTAACCAGTTTGCAGATTCAGCATTGCTGTTTTATGGTTAATCATTTGTCTGCTGTATGCAAACAAACTCTTCTCTGCTAAAATTGGTGTTGTTCACATTGCAGCTCTGCTGCAACAGTGGGAAATCTCTGCTTCTACTGCGAGGATTGATGTCTTGGAATGGTCCTTCAATACAGTGCAAAGAGCTCAACAAGGAAGGGGGAGTGTGCATATGCTGGTAACTGGAAGTTGAAAGTAATGTGCAGTGTGCCTTCCACTTCCAAACAGGGCACATGTCTGGATATGATCTGGGAAAAGCTGTAAACCATCAAACCAACAAATCACTGATGCAGCCTCAGGTATGACAATATTATTGTTTGGGCAGTTTTACATTTGTATTGTTATTTTTCAGTCCCATTATAAAAGCAGAAAAAAGTCAGTGGTGTAAAAAGAATGCAATGGGCCCTGGAACAAAATTTGTACCTGGGTTCCCACCTGCATGTTGGTCAGATGTATGGGTCCTTGGAATGTTCTATACCCTATAAAGACATGCGTGTTCGTGCCTGTGTAATAATGTTCCATTCTAGCTCCTTTTAATAAACTCCCCCATCCTGGCCCTTTTCTATATTAATGTGCCCCATCCTGGATCCCATTCCACTGACTTTGGAGTACTGGCACAGGCAGTGCATGATGTCACTGCCATGCGCCACCTATCATGGGAAAGCTAACGTCTGCTGCCTGCCTATAATTAGCCGGCAGCAGGTATTACAGTGCATTGAGCCAGCAGGGACACACATTCAGGAACCACCCTTCTAAGGACATGCTACAACCTCTCAATCAGATTAAGGTGAGGACTTTGACAAGGCCACTCCAAAGTCTTACTTTTTGTTAATCTTAAAGTGAACCTGTCAGCAGTTTTGGCCAATAGAAGGCTTAACTACAGCATTCTATAATGCTGTACATAAGCCCCCAATCTGACCTGAAAGATAAAAATAAGTTTTATTATACTCACTTGCAGGGCGGTCTGGTCCGATGAGTGTCTCAGGTCTGGGTCCTTTGCCTCCCATCTTCTTGCGATGCCGTCCTCCTGCTTGCTTCACAGTCTCCCCGGCATCGCGCTCCTGCAATTTTGCAAGTTTTCCCACCTACAAAGAATGGAGAGGTCTGTAATTTTTATCATAACTACACTTCAACTGTGAGAGACAGAATCTAAAAATAAAAGCCAGAAAATTACTTTGTATAAATAATTAAATTACATTTTATTGCATGAAATAAGTATTTGATTACCTACCAACCAGCAATAATTCTGGCTCTCACAGACCTGTTACTTTTTCTTTAAGAAGCCCTCCTACTATGCATTCATTGCACTCATTACCTGTATTAACTGCACCAGTTTGAACTTGTTACTTGTATGAAAGACATCTGTCAACATAATAAATCACACTCCAAACTCTCCAACATGGCCAAGACCAGAGAGCTGTGTAAGTACACCAGGGGCAAAGTTGTAGACATGCACAAGTCCAGGATGGGCTACAGGACAATTAGACAAGCATCTTGGTGAGAAGGAAACAACTGTTGGCACAATTGTTAGAAAATCAATGAAACACAAGATGACTGTCAATCTTCCTTGGTCTGGGGCTCCATGCAATATCTTGCATCGTGGGGTAAGGATGATTTTGAGAAAAGTCGGGAATTGGCCCAGAACTACACGGTTGAACATGGTCAATGAGCTGATGAGACCTGGGACCACAATCTCAAACATTACCGTTAGTATCAGGCTAAGTGCACACGTTCAGGAATGTGTGCAGAATTTTCCTGAGCAAAACCGGACTTTTTTCGCTGTAAAACGCATGCGTTTTTACTGCGGATTTTGTGCGTTTTTTGCGTGGATTTTGCGTGTTTTTACCGCGATTTTTTCCTGAACTTTCTAGGTCAATAATATAGCGGGAAAACGCTAGAATTCCACGAAATTAATGAACATGTTGCTTTTTTTTCCGCGATGTGCACAAAAATTGCAGAATTCATTCTAAATAATAGGATGCTTCATTCATGCTTTTTTATGCATTTTTTGCCACGAAAAAAAAACGCAAATAATCCTGAACGTGTGCACTTAGCCTCACACTACGCTGACATGGATTAAAATCCTGCAGGGCAGGCAAGGTCGACCTACTCGCGCCAGCACATATCCAGGCTCATTTGATGTTTGCCAATGATCATCTGGATGATCCAGAGGAATCAAGAAATCATAGAATGTTAGACGTTGGAAGTTGGAAGGGACTTCAAGGGTCACAGTGTCCAACCCCTTGCTCCATGCAGTATTCACTAAACCATCTTAGACACTTGTCTTTCCAGCCTCTGTTTGAAGACTTCCATTAATGCAGAACTTAACACCATTTGTGGCAGCCTATTCCACTCATTGATCATCCTCACTGTCAAAATGTTTTTGGAGGCGTGGGAGAAGGTCATGTGGTCAAATGAGACGAAAATATAATTTTTTGGTATCAACTCGCTGTGTTTGGAGGAAGAAGATGAATGAGTGCAACCCCAAGAACATCATCCCAATCATGAAGCATGGTGGGGGAAACGTCATGCTTTGGGGGTGTTTTTCTGCAAAAGGGACAGGACGACTGAACTGTATTGGATGGGGTTATGTATCACAAGATTTTGGCCAACAACCTCCTTCCCTCAGTAAGAGCATTGAAAATGGGTCATGGCTGGGTCTTTCAGCATGACAATGACCCAAAACACACAGCCGAGGCAACTAAGGAGTGGATCTGTAAGAAGTATTTCAAAGTCCTGGAGTGGCCTAGTCAGTTTCCAGACCTAAACCCACAAGAAAATCTTTGGAGGGAGCTGAAACTCAACATTGCCCAGGGACAGCCCCAAAACCTGAAAGATCTGGAGAAGATCTGTTGTCACGTTACTGGCGATACTGGACTAGAGGTCAGTGGCAGGAGCAGAAGTGTGCAGATGACCAGACAGTGGAAAGACTTCTGGAGGTGCAGTATATGGCGGTGGTAGTTCACTATGTCGGCAGATGCCGGAGCCCGCCCGAGCACGGGCCGGCCGAGATCACACACAAGCACCAAGTCCGTTTAGGTGATAGAAGTTCGAGGTAGGAACAGCAGGGTTTCCACAAGAGACAGGAAGGTGCCAGCAGAACACCTTCCAGATCAGGAGCTCAGATAATGCTTCACTCAGTTAGACTGAGCACCACAATATACTCAGCAACAGGAAGCTGCACAGGGCCAGGTATATATAGCAGGTCCAATCAGTCTTAATCAGGGTGAGAACAATCAGCAGGGCAGGTGATGATCTCTATCCCAGACGAAGTTCGTATGGTTTCAGGCTGAAATTATTCAAGTTCCGAATAGCTCCACAGCAAAGGAACAGACTAGCAAGCCATGGTTCACAGGTTCAAATCCTAACATCTGTATGGAGGAGTGGGCCAAAATCCCTGATGCAGTGTGTGCAATTGTTGTCAAGAACTAGAGGGAACGTCTGACCTCTCTAATTGCAAACAGAAGTTTCTGTACCAAATATTAAGTTCTGTTTTACTATTGTATCAAATATTTATTTCATTCAATAAAATGCAAAAATCATGCAATAATCTTGTAAAAAACATGCAATGTAATTTTCTGGATTTTTTTTTAGATTCTGTGTCTTGCAGTTGAAGTGTACCTACGATAAAACTTACAAACCTCTCCATTCTTTGTAGGTGGGAAGACTTGCAAAATCAGCAATCACTTATTTTCCCCACTGTGTGTGTATATACACTGTGTGCAGAATTATTAGTCAAATTGTATTTGAGAGGATTCTTTTTATTATTGAACAACAACTATGTTCTTAATCAACCCATAAGACTCATAAATATCAAAGCTTAATATTTTTGGAAATTGGAGTGTTTTTTTTTTTAGATTTGGCTATCTTAGGAGGATATCTGTTTGTGCAGATAACTATTACTGTGCAGAATTATTAGGCAACGTAATAAAAACCAAATATATACCCATCTCACTTGTTTATTTTCACCAGGTAAACCAATATAACAACACAAAATTTAGGAATAAACATTTCTGACATTCGAAAACAAAAACTAAAAAATCAGTGACCAATATAGCCACCTTTCTTTATGATGACACTCAAAAGCCTTCCATCCATAGATTCTGTCAGTTGCTTGATCTGTTTACGATCAACATTGCGTGCAGCATCCACCACAGCCTCCCAGACACTGTTCCGAGAGGTGTAATGTTTTCCCTCCCTGTAGATCTCACATTTTATGAGGGACCACAGGTTCTCTATAGGGTTCAGATCAGGTGAACAAGGGGGCCATGTCATTATTTTTTCTTCTTTTAGACCTTTACTGGCCAGCAACGCTGTGGAGTATTTTCCTGCATGAAAATCATGTTTTTCTTGAACGATACCAATTTCTTCCTGTACCACTGCTTGAAGAAGGTGTCTTCCAGAAACTGGCAGTAGGTCTGGGAGTTGAGCTTCACTCCATCCTCAACCCAAAAAGGTCCCAAAAAATTCATCTTTGATGATACCAGTCTTAACATATTTCTTGTCCCAGTCTTGACGTTTTATCTTATGTTTCTTGTTCAAAGGTGGTCGTTTTTCAGCCTTCCTTACCTTGGCCATGTCCCTGAGTATGGCAACCTTGTGCTTTTTGATACTCCAGTAACGTTGCCGCTCTGAAATATGGCAAAACTCGTGGCAAATGGCATCCTGGCAGCTTCATGCTTGATTTTCCTCAATTCATGGGCAGATATTTTGCTCCTTTTTTATCAACACGCTTCTTGCGACCCTGTTGGCTATTTTCCATTTGGAAAACAACCAAACTGGAGGGCACCACTTAACATGTCAAAGGGGTTCACCAAGGGCTTAATGAAATTGACTAAGAACAGGAGAAAAAAGTATGCCACAAAACATTGGGAACACCCATATAAAAAATACAATTTTATTCATGAGTACCAAACATATACAAACACGACACTAAATCAATTAAAAGCATTAAAAAACAAAAGGAATTTCAGACATGCCATAAAATAATGACAATGTCACCCCACACTTGAATCCACACAGCAAAAAATAGTTTAGAAATATATAATAGCAATGGCAGATACAATATACTAAGGAAAAAGCACACAATATGTGATAGTAATTATCCCCATTAATTCACAGCACCATATGAAATAACCACCATTAAAGATTTGAATACTTATAGATGTTTAGAGAAGTAACTCCTCTAGTGCTGCAGCAAATTTGTAGCAGCTTCTAAGCAATATTAGTCAAGGAAAAGAAGCTAAAAAAACCTCAGATATGACTGCCAGGAGATACTATAGAAGCTGTATCAAATAGGTGGAAGAAGAAAGAGGGGGGGGAAGAAACGCTTGATTGTTCGGTGATCACGCTTCAAAAGTTTGGCAATTTCAAGACTGCTGCATCCCTCTGCAAGACATCTCATATTTTTTCAAGATTGTTGGAATACCATTTCCGGTGACTACCTCTTGAAGCTCATCAAGAGAATGCCAAGAGTGTGCAAAGCAGTCATCAAAGCAAAAGGTGGCTACTTTGAAGAACCTAGAATATAAGACATAATTTCCGTTGTTACACACTTTTTTATTAAGTATATAATTCCACATGTGTTAATTCATAGTTTTGATGCCTTCAGTGTGAATTTACAATTTTCATAGTCATGAAAATACAGAAAAATCTTTAAATGAGAAAGTGTGTCCAAACTTTTGGTCTGTACTGTATATGTTTTTTTAACTATTTTGAAAATATAAATATTTTGTAGGTCCACCTTTGCTGCAATTACTGCAATTAACTAAGCCTTTTTTGGTATGTATCTCCCAACTTGCACATCTGGAGGCTGAATTTTTGCGCAATTTTCATGCCTTGCCACAGATTCTCAAAGGGATATAGGTCTGGACTGTGACAGGGCCATTCAAGCAGATGAATATTCTTTCATCTTAACCATTTCATTGTAGCTCTGGCAGTATGTTTAGGGTCATTGACTTAATGAAAGTAGAACTTATGCCCCAGTCTAAAGTCTTTTGCAGCCTCTAACATGTTTTCCTTCAGCATTTCCCTGTATTTAGCTCCATACATTTTCTCATCAACTCTAACAAGCTTCTCTGTCCCGGTTGAATAAAACATCCTAACAGCATGAATTTTTTATTTATTTATTATGCTTTGCTTATAAAACGCTATCTTATTCCGCAGCGATTTACATACATTATCATCACTGTCCCCAATGGGGATCACAATCTAAGTTCCCTATCAGTATGTCTTTGGAGTGTGAGAGGAAACCGGAGTACCCAGAGGAAACCCACGGAAACACGGGGAGAATATACAAACTTTTTGCAGATGTTGTCCTTGGTGATGCTGCCACTACCAAGTTTAATAGTGGGGATGCTTGTGACCACACTGCGTTTATTCTTAATTGTACCAAATGTATTTTCAGTGGGCCCAGGGACATGAGCTATTGTTCATATGAGTCTGAACATTGACTCTTGCTGTAGATTGAATTGATGTTTCTTGAATTATTGAATAGCTGCTGTTTACGTATTGTATCAATCCTTGCAGCTTATTGTCCTGCTATCCTTGGGAAAAAAAGGCACAGGATAATTGAACAATTGATTTTTGTTAATATGCTGATAACTGTCACGACGTATAACAGATATATTCTATGATAGTAACAAATATCTAAAGAGACAACACTCTATATTTCATATTATAGAAAATATCAACATGTATACGTAGAATCTGCCAGCAATGTCTTACCTGACAATATATCCAAAGTATTGTGGGTCTATACTGTGCACGTGAAACGCTGTCTCAGGATAGAGGTGGAACGGGGTCTATGCTGACCCTGAACTGGGGACCTGACTAGTCCCTCTACCTGGAGGTACTGTTAATGGTACAGAGGTCCAGGCCGCCAGCGTAACCCTGTCTCCTGTAGATCCCTGACCACTGTAATCTAGTCCTGAGAAGGACCCTGATTACCACCACAGGGAATGGGCAGGCAACAGCTTACACACAGTCAAATACAAATGAGACAGACAGGGGGTAAAGAAAACACTGCCTTGCATACAAAACTTCCACTACAGAGGAACACAAAAGGTTAAGAAGATAAACAATAAGCGAGGAGAGGAAAAACCACAACAGGCACTCTTAGCTTAAGTCTTCTCAGAAACGATCCGCTCTGCTGGTCTGAATGAATGCTTTCACCGGCAACTTCCCCAGCAGACCAGCAGGTATATGAAGGAAGCTAATTAACAAAACATCAATCGCAGCTGGGCGAGGCTGGTCTGTCCAGCATCGAGAGAGAAAGAATTAACTCCCTCAGTGCTGAAAAACACCCAGCACCAGAAACTCAGCTGTGCGAAGTCAGGGTGTGCAATCGCGACGATCTCCGCCGCGACACACCCGTGACAATAACCCATTGTATCAGTCCATGCAGCTTGTTGTTCTGAAAATATTGAAGGACAAACTATACAGGTTATTTGAACACATGAACAATGAGAGATGACCTCTTCCCACCTTACCCCAATCCTGTGAAAAAATGCCTGAATAAGAGCTGTGAAATATTAAAGGGGATCTGCCTCTGTTTTACGATACGATACACTTTATTGATCCTGGGGGAAGTCAGACTCTACAAGACAGCAGCCAAGAAACCATAGCTATAACTTTAGGTATACAGATTTTGATCCATTGCCCTTCACTGAGCTCTTTGGGGACTTTTGAAGAACCCAGGTTGGGACAATCAAGTCACCAGGCCATATACCTCAATGGACTATCAGCTTCCTAAGCTTGCTGTTATTCCCTCTCTGTGGTTGCTCACCAAAAGCGAGGTGGTACTTTTTGGGGTAATTGGCCCTGAAAGCCCCGGAGTCGCAGATGTTCTATTTCCCAGCGAGCCAGCGGAAGGGTGAGACTCTATCATTTGCACCATGTTATGTACTTGCTGGGACTGTATTATATGTTATGGTCTAGTGATGGTTCAATAAAGTATTGCCACACTGTGTTACCCAAACCCTGTGTTGTCTGAGCAGTATTCTGCCAACGTGGAAGGAGTACGGGCATTTAGTGGGATGAGCCCTTGTCCATGCAGTCTTTCTAAAGAGCTAGGCCTTCAGGACAAAGTCATTGTACCTGCTGTACTGGCATCCCTTTGTCTTAAGATAGTAGTCCACAGCCATTATGCTGTTCATTCAATAAGGTGAGTGTTTGTTTTTCAAAAGCCTAAGAATGCCTCCACAATAGAGCTCTGCCCTATGCTAATCTGAGGGACACACAAGTAACTAAAGAATGGTTTACATCAAGGAAATACCAGGGTTCTAAAATTTATGGGAATTGATAAAACTTAGATTCCACATAGAGGTGGGAACTAGGATAAAAAGATTTTACAGACAGAAACTAAATGGATTTTCCAACTCAACACCATTTTCCCATGGGACATTCTGGCTATCCTTAAAATAACCTGTCTACACCCCCTACCCCTTGCCTGAATCTCTGTTGTGTCACGGATGCCCGTCCCTTTCCCTCGCAGTGCTTTACATACCTTTTAAACTTTTTTGAGTATTTGATCTTATACCTCTCTGTACTCCTTGGTATATAATATTTACCCCTGTACAGCAATCTGTAACTTGATTACAGTTTCCAAGTTATAGGATTTTTTCAGTCAGCTCCTGCCACCCTCATTTTGGATATATTAAGACTACCTTTGTGGGTTGATTGTAGGAGAATTAAAAACTTATGTAATGACAGGCATATTTTCTGGATGTACCGCATGTTCCATGGAGGGTTTTTGAGGTGTCATGGACATTTTCCATCTTTTCCCGATGTCACTGTAATGTTGTAAATGCAAATGAAACGGGACCTGGAAGTTACATGTGTATTTTTTACTGCCACAGTACTTGCTCTCCAGAACCCGGATATGTGTTCCATTTTCCGTAAGTACGACAGTACAACCACAGGCGGAGTGCATGGTACACACAGCGACTTTTAGCACAGTACTCACACAGACAGGTTTGCCTCCCAAAGATCACAATAAGGCTCGGTGCATACTAATCCTGCTCTCTGCGCTGAGTGCTTGCATCGGGGTTTCTGTTTAAATCTCTGAAATACGTCATTTAGACGGAACCCTGGTGGAAGATTCTCTATAAGAGGCAGATGGAGACACTGTGGACACTGTTTGGCCTATAATCCAGCAGTTTCTGTCTTTTTAAGCATGCATAAAAACACTGTCTGCCACAGTTTTGTCCACTTCTGAAAAAAATAATATTCTTTATTTATATAGCGCCAACATATTCTACAGCGCTTTACAGTTTAACAGTTTCAAACACAACAGTCAAACGTAACAACTTTAACAATAATAAAATGATTAAAGCAAATTAAAACAACCCTGCTCGTGAGAGCTAACAATCTACATGAGGTGGGGGAGATATGAAGTACAGGTGTGTATTTACAATGATGTATTTACAATGATGGTCTAGCCATCTTGAGGGAGGGGAGTGGGGATAGATAGAGATAGTGAATGGGCTACACACTCACACCTACACATAAAATGACTGATTAGGGAACGTGATAGGCTGCCCTGAACAAATGTGTTTTAAGGTAGCACCTAAAACTGTGCAAGTTGTGGCTGGTCCTAATTTCTTGGGGTAGAGCATTCCAGAGGATTGGCGCAACGCGGGAGAAGTCTTGGAGTCGGCAATGGGAGGTACAGATTAGTGCAGAGGTTAGTCAAAAGTCGTTTGCAGCTAGGCCGATAGACAGAAATGAGGGAGGAGATGTAATGGGGTGCCGCACCATGGAGAGCTTTGTGGGTGAGAACAAGTACTTTGAATTGGATCCTATAGTGAATGGGCAGCCAGTGTAATGCCTGGCAAAAAGTGGAAGCGTCCGAGTACTGATTAGCCAGATGGATGACCCTGGGAAAAGGACATAGCTGAGCAGAGGTAACTCTGCTTCCTCATTGTAGTGAATGGATCCTTCGGGGGTTTCATCTGAATTACATAACGCGGAGATTTAGATGGAGACCTCAAAGTAAGTGGTCAGCGTAGAGCACAAAATAAATGTGATCCCAAACGTCATGTTAAAATATTATAAAAAAAGCTTCAACTCAATACACAAAAAAAAACCCACTCAGGTCCGCCATCAGTCAATGGAACTATAGGAGGTTTACATGTTACTGGTAGAGCAAAGTCTTTGGAAAAGCAAAATGGCTCCTCACCCCCCAAAAGAAATTCAGCAAATTCTGCACTCCCAAATCCAAATGCCCCTCTCCATTCTGAGCCCCACAGTATGTCTAAACCACATTTCTGCAGCGATGAGAGCCAGCCTAATTAACTAGTGTGAGTCTACAGTCATGGACAAAAGTTTTGAGAATGAAACAAATATTAA
>VIAB01037842.1:1762-14210 GCA_009801035.1 Oophaga pumilio
GCCACAGCCACACCAGCCTGGGAAGGGAGGCTGCATCGGGACCGTAGCCGCTGCCACCAATAGGATTTGTAAGTGAAAAAAGTGCGTCTTATGGTCCAAAAAATACGGTAGATCTCTCATGCCTTCTATTGAAGGTAGCAATGCGAAAAGTCAATTTTGTCCCATTAATGAACCATACCACATGACTTAGGATAAAAAGCAAAACCTGCACTTGACTTGAAGACGTAATTTAGAGTGTGTTCCCCTCATCAGTGGAAAAAAGGAGGTCTGATTTTGCAAAGTGAAATGTTTCTGACAAAGGGTCTGTGGAGACACGGGGGGGTCAGCGGACACCCACATGGACCAGGGATCATCCCACTGAACACCCGCTGTCCCTTTAATGTGGGTGTAACGCTACTCAGACAACAGAGGGTGATAGTAAAAGAGTTAATCAGAAAGCAGGTGAATTCCAGCAGGATCCACAGGAAATCTTGATTGCTTAAAAAATAACTTTTATTCGTGTCATAAAATCAGAACAAATTATGTTCAATGCAAAAGAAGCACTAACAGCACAACACAATGGTAAAAGAGTGTGGAAATACTTTATTGAACCACAAAATAGGCAGATAACACATAGAACAGTCCCAGCAAGGTACCCAAGATGGTGTACATTAGAGTCTCACCCTTCCGATGACTCACCGGGATAATAGCAGCTGTTACTTCAGATCTTCCAGAGCCAATTACCCTACCTGTGGCTAAAACACAGAAATAAGGAAGTGACAAGCGTAGGAAGATGACAGTTCATTCAGGTACAAGGGCCAGTTGACTGGAGGGTCACAACCTGCCTTTATCTTCCATGGTCGATTACCCCACATGTGGAACGCACACAGAGGAGGTAACAACAAGCTTAGGAAGATGCCAGCCCATTGAGATACAGGCAAGTTGACTGGAGGGTCACAACCTGGCTTCTCTGAACATCTCCATGGAACCAGGTGACCGGCAGGTCCCAATCCTGGCTTTCTCTAAACATATCCATGGATTTGTGATGGGCAATGGAGCAGATTTGTAATCTTCCAACCGGGGCCGAGGTCCCCTGAGCAAGCATCCAGTAGAATGATAAATCTGTGTCCCTAGTAAAGGAGCCATGATGTCTTGGCTGCAGTCCTGTAGATTCCCCTGGATGTTTGGATGTCTTGGTTGAATTTCTGTCTCTCTCAGTCTCTCTATACATCTATACAGAGGCATGTAACCTCTTTTTATCATTAACAAGTGTCATTCATTCAGTATTTACATAAAGGGTAAGAATTGAGATGAGCTCAAGAAGCATTACTTGATTATTTAATCTACTTTCATATTTTTTCCTCCTCTGTTTTCGAAGTCAACAAACTATCTGGCCTAGACAATGCATAATCAGCATATCAGCAAACATCACTACTCACTAGTCATCAAGGATAAGAGCACAATATGATACATCAAATGTCAACTTACAAGTCAATATTACAGGCTTACACAAGCAAAAGTCTGTTTTCTTGACCAACCAGAAAGAAACACATAAATTCAAAAGTCAACATATAGATAACAGTCTATTTTTTTGGCTTGCCAAAAATAGCCATCTGGTTAATTAAGATACAATTCTGTGTCTCCACAGGGTCTAAGGGAAAACATTTACCCTTCTGGAGAATGCCAAGCTGAGAAGATTGATAGCCATGCAATGCTCCTCTGAGAAATTAAATATGCAAATATCCTCTTCACAGAACAGGAGGACTGGAACTCTAATGCCACATATTGGGGGTAGAAATTCTAAAAATGAACACAAGCAGTACATAGAAAATCTTTCTGTTAACTCAGAAAAAATTAATAAAGCAAAAATGACTGATGTACTTGAAAGGTTTTCTCAAGAAAAACAATTTTCATCTTGTCACAGGAGAGGTGATAAATTTCTGACTGCAGGGGAAAGAAAGGTTCGATTACTGGAACTCCCACAATTCATGAAAACAGAGATCCAAATCTATCATTCTTCTTCAATGTGGTCAAGATTACATAGAACATCATAGTAATCCATTCATGTTCATAGGACTGAGAGTCGAGCACTGTCCTTGGCAGTCTCCATCAGTTCCATAAACACTGAATGGAGCTGTAATGGTCATGTATAACAATTCCGCATTAATAAATCAAGAATTTAGAAAGAAAGAGTAGATTATCAGACCAATTGTTGAGATCTATGTAGCAAGACTGCAAGCCATAAGAAGTTGATTACATATCCTGTGAATAGTTAAGTATTTTTCATGAGAACATCCATTTAATGTTAACTTCATCAATTAAGTGTGTTGAAGGGAAATGTATTTCTTGTTTTTAAATATTGTAGCTATTTATTTTGACATTTTTAAAAACTTTTGTAGGGAAATTATTGGAGACACATGCTTCTTTTCTGCATTGTCTATAAAGACAGTTGTTACGAAGTCACTGTTAGGGCTGAGTCAGACGATATAACTCCTGCGATAATCGATAATCGCATGGCACTGCACAGACTGGTCTGTACCTCTCTTGACCTGAGCAAGACAGTATGATGTATTTCTATGCAGAGGTCAAGCTCAGGTCAGGAGAGCCTACAGCTAGGACGAGTTTTATGATGAGAGTCAGTCTCTGTCCTTAGTGGTATCCTGGCACCTTTAAATAGGGCCTCCACAGACAGGCTTAACACTATCCATTTGTCTACCAAATGGTTGTGCCTCAGAGTAGGCTGCTGGAGTGTGGAGCAAGCTAGCAGAAGGTTATCATGAATTTGTATCAATAGGAGAAAAATATTTAGACTTGAGAGTCCAAATATTTTTCTATCTACTGGCTAACACGGTACGAAGATACACATCTTTCCTATATCAATAGGAGGTCACAAAAAGAAAATAATTGCAAGGCTGAGCAATGGTTAAAATACAGTTTGAAGTCAGATAAGCTATTCAAGGATTGCAAGCACAGGACCGAACCATAGCAATATTAACTACTACTGACAATGAATAGGATTTCCAGAGCTTAAATAGCTTGTAGCCCAATCCAGGCTAAAGAGCAGGTAGCAAACACCTGCAGAAGTTATCTAGGGAGCTCCCCACCTGAACTGTACTACAAGTCCCAGAGACCACAGGACTACCCTGAATCACCTGCAAGAAAAACATGGATCTGCCCAGTGACAGAAGCAGAAATAGGAAGGGAAAGCATTGACACAGATGTTTTAATAATATAGTAGAATATGTATGCTTTGTGGCAGCTGAATTGAATTGCAGCCAATTGATATTTTATAGATTAATGCAGTCTAAAGTAAATGATTTAGCGTTGTTCGTCAGTTATATATCAGGGAGCAACAGAGCTGTATCTGTGTGCTTATGCAAGAAATTGAAATATTATCATAATACAAAAATATTACGACTTTTGACGTTTACACACTACTAAAATGTATCATAGGCTCGGTTTGGGGGTTTGATCTGATTATCTATTGCTGCTTGATCGGCTCCCCGTCTTCTGATCTATGGTCCTGTCTTTCCTGTCCAAATGCTGATTTCAGTTGGTTTTATTTTTCCTTCTTGGCTTGCTCCTCTCCAGGTGTTTCTCATTTTCCCATTTTGGTTTGCCCTATCACATTCTGGGTGAGGTTTTATATCTTCATCTTTCACTGCATTTCCTTGCTGGCTGTACCACTTGGTGGATGTGTGTTCAGAAATTACAGCAGTGAGTCTGTTTGCTTTATTTCCCAGCACCTTTTCCTTTTACCACTGTTAGGTTCCTGGGAGTTTACTTGTTCCTTTTATTTTGGTTCTCCTTAGCTTCCCATCTCTAACCTATCTGAATAAATTTTAGCTTCTCACCCTGAGTTTTTGTTTCTTATTTCCCACTCTAGGTTTTCATATCTTACTTCGCACTTTTCTTTCCCCTTGTGTTGGGGCCTCCCCTTTTCCTCAGGATGTATGAGAAACCCCTTGATGTTTTTTTAGGGAGTTAGGTCCAAGGTTGTGTTTTTAGTTATGCAACCAGGGCCTTTCTAGTCTGAACAGTGACAAATTGGGTGTAGGTGCAGCGTCTCCCTGTGGTTGAACTTCCTTTTTCCATTACCTGTTTGTGAGTGTATACACATTCATAACAAAGTGGCACACTTACTCCAGGAACATTTCTGATGATGACATGTTGAGTACCAGATGTACCTGATGATTCACTAAGCTTAATGAATAAGATTAGTGTACTTAAGTGAGCTTTTAATTAAGATTGTCATGGCAGTCTTAATGACGGTTGCTATTCCATCTTATCTACATGTCCAGCAGTTCTCCCTATACTTTGCACACTCTCTAACAATACTGATGTTTCTCTGATCATATTGCCTCATTTTATACAGCAAAGATGTCAACTAAGGTTAAGAAAACATGAAGTGTCAGCTTATAGTGACTGTTAAAGTTTTTTTTTTAAAAGGAAATCATTTAAAAACATCCTTGATTTAAAAAAAATGTTATTTTTTGATTGCGTATTTATTTTTTGTAGTTTTGATTATATGATATTGTAATTTTAAATACGGCAGAAGTGAAGTTAATATGAACTTCACATTCTATACATAAATGTTTATTAATAAGGTAGTGAAAACGTTTGCTTATAGATTATGGAAATGTAAAGCTTTGGGTTAAATTAAATTTCTAATTCCTGTCCATTAAGTGAAACTAATACATAAAGCTATTCACCACACAGATTCATTTAGATCACAACTAACATGTATTTGAGCAAAAAGTTAATTTTCTGCAAATACATATTTTTAACATATAGAGCACAAAACATAGTGTATTTGGAACAGGAATATGACATGTATTCCTGTACCATTTCTTGATCTAATTTAGGCAATTTACAATACGTATATTTCTTTCAAGTCCCTCTGGTTGACTTATACCTGTGGAGATGAAGACCTTTAATAATATATTAAGTAATTATTGTTTAGATGAAGCCATCTAAAGGCATTATACCACACATTGACTTACCCAGTATGAAACAGACTGTAATGACATTTAGTAGGTGCCACCTTCAGTGAGGTTAATAAATGTCCATACATTGCACAGTGTGAAGTTACATTAAGCTTAACTATCATGCTGTAAGATATTATTCATCTATACTTAGCTTACTTAAAGTAAAGTCACTTCTTATAGTTCTTCACTTCAGGCTAATAAGCCAAAACTTCTGTCTACAAATTGGAATAAATGGTTCTGTACAAAAAAAGTTGTATTTTGCCTATAAATTTTTATCGCGATATGCTATTGGTACAGTGGGGCAAAAATTAGCAATCTGCATGCCTCTGAATAATGACAAATAATTGCCAAGATTAGTGATGGGCAAACTCAAAAAGATAGGCATTGATCCCGAACACGGACTTCTCTAGGAAGTCCATGTTACTGTTCAGGTTCAGCACCCAGAACATCCGATGTTTACCATGCTGTCATCTGCATGACAGGCCGAGAAATACTAGAGGCTCTGATCAGTGGTACAATCATTTCCGCTGATCAGAGAGCTGCAGTTCATTTGACAGCCAGTAGCTGTGACCGGCAGTAAATAGTTTACCTCCAGTCACTGAGGCATTGGCTGATGAGAGAATACTATTTCTATCAGCCTATGCCTGCTGCCTCTAATAACAGCGAGAACAGGAGCGGCTAATGGGAGTATTCATCAGCTGGTGCCTGAGCTATAAATAAATTAATTAATTAATAAAATGAAGTGTTTTTTTCTGTTTTTGATAACCAGCATGGCAAAACTAATAGCTGCGGGCTGCAACCCTCAGCTGTCAGTATATATAGTATAGTATATATAAGTATAGAGGGGTCCCCATGCCATTTTTTTAAATTATTTAAATACATTTAAAAAAGCCTGTGGGGTCCCCATTTTTTGACAACCAGCCAAGCTAAAGCAGATAGCTGGGGGCTGGTATTCTCAGGCTGGTAAGCGGCCATGGATATTGCCCCCCCAGCCTAATAGCAGCCCGCAGCTGACCAGAAAAGGCGCTGTTAGAATTCACCAATTCTGGCACTTTGCCTGGCTCTTCTCACTTGATCTGTAGCCACCTGTAGCGGTGGCAAGTGTGATTCATATTTGTGTGGTTGATGTCACCGTTGTATTGTAAGATGACATCAAGCCCAGCAGTTAGTAATGGAAAGGCATTTATAAGACACCTTTCCATTAGAGATGAGCCAACCTTTCAAAGCTCAGTTCGGATCGATTCGCCAAATATTTAGACATTTGCCAAACATGTTAGCTGAACAGTTCAACAAACGTACCCAAACCCCATTAGATTCATTGGGAGACCAAACCAAACGTATAAACAACACCATAAGGGGTGTAGTGCAGCGCTTACTGCTTGTGTTGGGGACACTCGCTTAGCACGGGATTAACGTAGACATGCACAGTTTAGCACATAAAACAGTCTATGCAGTTTATTATGCCATCATAAACCGCTGTGGGATAAGTTATACATCACATAGTCCATAGAATTTTACAAGGTATGGCCTTCACTTGCAGTCCCAAAACACACCAGACCTCTCTGTCCAGTGACCGTGGGCAACAGCATGCCAAACAGTTCATTAACATTCATAGAACCTAACAAGCACCAACAGTCTGTGGAGGCACCTTACAGGAGATTCTGCTCCAGACACCGACTCCTTGTCAGTTCTCTCTCTCCTAGGGAAGCTGCCTTGCTGGGATCACCGTCCTTGTGACCAAGGCACGCCTGACAGTCCAGACTCTCAGAATGTCGGTAGCTACCCCCGTGAAGGCCGTCACAGACTCTGCTCACACATGGCCTCTCTGGGTACTATTCAGGATGTCCGTTCCCTCCTGGGACCTTCCAACACACAGGCCTCACCGTGTGCTATTCAGGGATCCGATCCTACTCCCAGGACCTTCCAATACACAGGCCTCACCGGGTGCTATTCAGGGATCCGATCCTACTCCCAGGACCTCCCAACACACTGGCTTCCAGGTCCAAGGCCTCACCATGTGCTCTTCAGGAAGTAAGCAACTCCCAACACACAGGCCTTCCAGGACATTGCACTCTGACCACTCAGGTTCAAAACACACTACCATGTGACCAGACCACATCACAGTGGTGACTAAAAGCCTCCCAAATAGCTAAAATTAGAGGCAGACACCATGAAAACTGGCATCAATTGACCCACAGTAGAAATTTTCAAATGGCACAGCAGCAGTCAGCCTTGGGCCATGCATGAGACATCAGGATTTGACCTATGATTTACAGCTTGTTATTGAAGTTTCAATAAGTTTCAATAAGGCCATGGTGGTTAAGGGAGCTGTGTAAGCCTTCTTAGCTGTGAGACCTGATACCTCATGCAACACCTCCAATTATTATTTTTTTATTCCAGCCACACTCAGATGGCACAAACATCAGTTTCATACAGTACTATTGGTAGAAAAATGTAAGGAAAGTAACACAGGTTGTTGACTGAAAATAAGTGCAGACCTGCTTGTCTGGGAGCCCTACTTATGTAGGCAACCCACCAGATGGAGACCCAACTTGGTGTCTCCACATTTCAAAAAATTATTGTCACACATCACTAAAGTGCCATCAAGTTCCACAGAGTAGAAACAGTATGACAGACCTGTGATGCACCTTCAACTACAGGCAATCAACCTGTAAAAGCAGCAGCAGTATCAACAGCAAGCACAGAGGAGAACACAAAGATGGCACAGACTGCAATAACGCGATATCAATGCAAGACACTAAAAACAACACCATCGCCAAGTCTGCCCACTTTGTAACTGGGGTGTAAAAGTCATTGTAGATTCATGACTTGCTCATTTTGATGAAAGTTAGGCAGGGCTGCCTACACTTTCAGGGGACAGCTGTATGCGGTTATCCTTAAAAAAACCCCAGCAGTGGTGAAGACATATTCTGAGAGAACACTGGCTTCCGGGCATGACAAAACCACCAAGGTGTAACAGGGGAGCTCAGGCCACTCTTCCATTTTTGAAGACCAAAATGCAAAAGGGTACAATCCCTCTGATGGCACTGATATTGAGCCCAATATACTCCTGCACCATTCTCTCCATTCGTTCACAACATGTCAGACTAGTACTCTGTTCTGCTGGTGCATGAGTTGGTCTAAAAAAAGTGTGAAACTCACAGAAATTGAACATACCACTTACACTGCTGCTGCTGTTTTTTTGATGACGCCTTGAATTTATGGGGTTGGATGTCTAGAACTGGGATGCACACTGTGTGCATCACTGCTGTTTTGGAGAAAACCACTCTTAAGATTGTATACAAGTGTGTTTCGATACTCCAGCATGCGCATCCCTTTCCGAGGGGAAGCATCTGGCAAAATTTACTCTTGTACCGTGGATCTAACAGAGTAGAAACCCAGTAGTCAGCATTATTTCTAACACTAAGAATACATGCATCATGTTAAAGATAGTGCAGCAAGAAGGTGCTTATGTGTCAGGTGCTTCCATGAAAACAATGTCCATGGTGTGTTGGTGGCAGAGTAACCCTCAAGGTTGCTTCCTCCATTTCCTCCCGCCAACCACGAACAACAGAGAAGAGGTTATTATCCTCTTCATCTTCTGACTGTTGGGCGTCTATCACCTCATCCTCCTCCATTTGTTCCTCGGCTCCTGCACCTTCACCAACAGTTTGTCTGGTTCCATGAGAGCCCCTCCATCACTGTAATCCACTCTTCCATGGCATCCGCCTGTGAGACGACAGTCCGGAAATTTGAGATACTGTTATCCCTTCCGCATCCTCTTCTGCTTCCAGCTCTTCCTGTGGGAACACCACTTCCTCATGCAGACTATTCAAAATGTGCTCCACCATGTAGATAAACGGAATAGTTCAAAACTGTGCAGAAGGGACAGAGGTGCTTCATCTATGCCCACTCCGCAAGCGTGATTTGCACCACATCCGGACTGTGTTCGCTCAGGCTATACAAAAGGACACCGCATTTGTGGACTCAGGTTCTGCCCTGAATCTTATGGATCATGACTTTATTGTAAACTGTGATTATAATGTCTCTACTCTCAGCCTTCTCATCGATGTTTTGGCGATTGATAATTCTCCCCTCTCACAAAGCTACGTTACTTTGAAAGTCGAAACTGTATTCATGAAGGTATGAGTGCTGTACACTGAATCCTTTTAATTTATGGTTTTTCCTTCTTTATGTGAAAAATTAGTCTTAGGCTTGCCATGGTTAATTAAGCATAACCCTACTATCAATTGGGAGACCCAAGAGGTTAGGTCTTGGCGTGACTCTTGTTGTTCTAGTTGTCTGTCAAGATTCTTGACTTTTGTTAGGTCTCCCCTTCAAGAATTAATTTAAGATTTCGGTGATGTTTTTTCTGAGACTGAGTGTTATGTTCTTCCAACACATAGAATATATGATTGTGCTATCAAATTCATTCCAGGTGCTAAAATGCATAAATCTCATTTATTTAATGTTTCTCTTCCAGATTTGGAGACCCTGAAAGATTATATTCAAGAGTCTGGCTAAGGCCGAGGTAACACTTGCGAGAAACTCGCACAAGTCTCGCACCTCAATACCCGTCACTGCCGCCATCACTCGGGACCAGAGTGTGTGGCTAAATTTATTTCTATGCAGCTGAACGCTCCGGTCCGAGTGCTGGTGGCAGTGCCGGGTATTCAAGTGCAAGACTCGTGCGAGTTTCTCTCAAGTGTGACCCAGGTCACATACGACAATCCACCTCTCCAGTCACTGTGGAGTCCTTTTTTTCATAAAAAAAGATGGAAGGTTGCGTCAATGCTTGGATTTTAGAGATATAAATAAGATCATGATCTGCAAACCCTAACCTTTATCCCGTATACCTGACCTATTTAATTAGCTTGTGGGAGCTAAACGGTTATCCAAACTTGACTTGAGAGGGGCATTTAACCTCATACCCAGGGTGACGAATGGAAGAGCACTTTCAATACACCTGAAGGTCATTTTAAAAATTTGGTGATGCCATTCAGGTTGACCAATGATCCAGTAGTCTTTCAAAAATTCAGAAATGACATTTCTTGCTCTCTGCTGCGCACCTTTACCGCAGGATGTTAGTGATGTGCTCACATTGCACAGCACTACAGTGATAATAGGCAGGTTGTGCAGAGTGGGATATTCGTTGGACTACTTGCATGACATAGCAGAGCAAAAGCCCAAATCCAGGACTGTTCCTTTGTATGCCAGATCATTGATATGTGGAATACTGGTGATCTTCATAACTCATGCATTTGTGTAATTACTAAAATATTAAATAAGCACATTGAAAATGCTACAGTGAAAATTGTATAAAATGTTTACATTTTAGGCCTCTTTCACACTTCAGTCATTCGACGTCAGTCAAAATCCGCCAAAGTGTGAAAAAAACGGATCCGCTTTTTTTTGGCGGATCCGTTTTTTTCCCCATTGAGTTGCATTAGTGACGGATTTTGACGGATGGTCGTCCGTTTGATCCGTCATATGACGGATCCGTCAAAAATTTGGCGTCCGTTGTCATTTCAAAACGGACACTTGAACGTTTTTTGTGTGCGTCGAAATGGCGGACCATGTCTCTGTCTCTCCTTCCCCAGATCGTCGACTGTTCCCATCCAAACTACATTTTCCTTATCTCAACAGATCCGTCGAATAATTGATCCGCTGCATCAGTTTTCACCCTCATGCAACGGATCCGCTATTTTCAGTCGTCTAGCGGACTGGGACTGATGCCAGATGACTGAAGTGTGAAAGAGGCCTTACAGATCGTAGCAAAGAAAAGCATTTTTTTCCTCACATGTAATTAATATCAGACTGATAGGAGGATCCTCCAGTTGGCAGGTGACACTCACACTGCTGTCACAAGACATCAGCCTGCAGTTTCTTAAAGTGTTAATATCAAGATTGGAAGTGTTAGGGTTTGCGGATCGCACCAAATATAAATTATAAGGTGTGATTGCAAGCCATGGCTCAGATGCAAAACTTCAGCTAGTGAACAATGGGAGAGTGAGGCTGCGAGCAAGCACTTTAAGCACACTGAGTTAAATGTCACTCAATGTGAACAGAGCGCAAAATACCTAGCTTTGTTACTCCACAGAGCCGTACTGTACAACTGAGCTCTTGGAGCTAGGCTCTGTTACTCCAAAGACTGTAGCCGTACAATAGAGTAATTAGAGCTCTACCCTATTAGGCGACACAAGAGTAGAGCAAGTATGACGTAAGTTGGGGTCCCTATCACTACCCCCCAGGGAAGTCTAGGCTGATGGTTGTGCCTACTCTGAAATTTGGCTGTGTTCACCGCACACACGAGCGGAGACAGATGCTTAGCCCAAGCGGGAGTTCCTAACCTACACTGCCTGCCTGCACTCACAATCGCCATACTAGAAGTGGCACATGTGCACACAGAGTGGTAGCATATCCACTCAAACACAACAAAAATGATACTAGAGCACCAAGAGACCCTTTTATCTGATCTGTTCAAGTCCAGTCAGACAGGACCTTGCCCATGGACCAATCTGGAGCGGCCACATCACCAGAGCAGCTGACGACCGACCACCAATGAAAGGTCGCTACACGAGCATGCTCAGTAGGGTGATTTCTGGCCTCCAGAGCGTCTGTTTGCCGTTGCCTATTGCTGGTTACCATAGACTTGGCTGGAAGGCCAGTAGTAGCCAAGCGAACAGCACGAGTCAGAGCAAGACGCTGAGACCGATGTCTTTGATGAGAAGCCTCCACTGCGGCCGGTGAAAAATGGGAGACCGCAGAGGCCGACAAGGCTTCGGATCTACCCTGTGCAGCGGGAGAATCGCAGTGCCTAACATTACCCCCCCGCTAGGCTCCCTCCGGCAACGTTCATCACACTTGAAAGCCACAATAATCTGAAGGGCATGAATGTGCTCAATGGGCTCCCAGGTCCTATCCTCAGGCCCATGACCCTTCCCCCTTTCAGTCCATCAAAAAACATTTTTTTGCCACGCACCACCTTGGACATAGCAATGGCATTGACCTCCTAATCGTCCAGGGATGTATCCGAACTCCCGGCAGGAGTCTCAGAAGATCGGGTCATATATACGGGTTTCAACAGAGAGACATGGAAGGTGTCGGCGATGTTCAGATGTGGAGGAAGGCTGAGGCAGTATACCACAGGATTCAACTGTTCCAGAACCTTGAAAGGACCCAGATAGCGGGGAGCAAATTTTGTGGACTCTACACGCAGCCTGATGTTACGAGCAGCGAGCCACACTAAATCGCCAGGGGCAAAAACCGGAGTGGGACGGCGATGTGTGGCGGCAGAGACCCTCATTCTTCCCTTAGAAGCCTTAATAGCGTCATGCGTGCGATCCCAGATGTCACACACCTCCAATGCCCATCCACCACCCTAGGATCAGAGGACGAGACGGGCATGGGCACAGGTACACGTGGATGCTGACCGTAATTAGAGGGAATCTGTCACCCCATTTTAGCCATATCAGCTAAAG
>VIAB01037848.1:10658-24841 GCA_009801035.1 Oophaga pumilio
AGGCTTCAGACAGAGTGACGCTCCCAACGTTATATTATAGATTAAATATTATTAACTCTTACTGCCAGATGAAGGAATAGTACATCATCTGGCAGTATCCCCCGCTTTGAGATGGACTCCGGCAGCTGACATGTGCTCGCAATAGGCGCAAGCAGAATCGTGATCCACCCGCGCCTATTAACTAGTTAAATCCCGCTGTCAAACGCTGGGTTAAGGGGTTAATATAGATTGGGGGGACAGGCGGAACATGCGAGGGTGGTGCTATTACTATTAGCTACAGGATCCCATTTAAGCAATGAAGTAATGTGCTCCTCTTCTGTGTATGTAAGATCTTCAGTTGTCATTTAAGGTAAGTCTGTTTCCTTCAGTAATCCAAGCCACTATTATCCAGCACTTGATTCTTAATGGTTGATATAGGCAACTGGCTTACTTTTGATTTGCCACACTTAATACATATGGTCCATTTTATAATACCTATGCAGGAATTGGAAAGGTTGGATATTAGTTCATGAGAAAATTTTAAGGTACACTTAATAATAAATATAATTTAATAGAAGCATAATGATGTACAATAGAAGAGCCGGCTTGGAAACATCAATGAAAAAAAATTAAATATAGAATTTTCATACAGAAGTCACTTTTAAAAATCCAGATTACTCATCCAATGTCTCTTCGCGGATCCCCACAGACAAGTATTTATTATAATGCACTCAATGATACCGAGGGATAGAAGTCGTTAAGTCTCCGCATCTGCTTCTAATTTTACTTTCCTAGTAATTTATTTACTGTTGGGAAATAAAGTAACTAAGTATACATATAATATGACAGCTGTATCTGCTGATGTTCAATACATCTTTACTTTCCCAGGTGCCACAGAATTATCCTTGATGACGAATGATAATGCAGATTACAACTGATCTGAGCCAGAGCCCGAGAGCTGCTTGGTACTAGTCAGCCAGGTGACGTTCAAGGACATCTGGAGATACTAGCTCTCAACCTGACATCAAATAATAGGTGAACTTTTTGACACCTACTGGGAATTTATTATAGATACCATATTGTAGGCATTTTGCAACAAAATGTGTGACTTTTAAAGCTTTCATATTGCTTTTTTACTTTATTATGTAGACCGTGTTATCATCACATTTTTGCCAGGTGACTCCATCCAGGCTTCCATTTGAGACTTTGAAAACATGGATTCTGGCTTTTTCACGGAGAGGGACATTGACTTTAATGAAGTAAACTAAGTCACTTTGTGCTCTATCTGACCTCACCTTTGGCAGTATTTTTTTTTTTTTTAGAAGAGCACAAAAACACAATAGACAATGTTTTTGTGCCTGCCTTAAAAAGGTGGACACTGCCATAGATGAGCTCAGACAGAGAATAAAGTGACTCCATCTGCTTCGTTCAAGTCAATTGCCCATTCCATGAATCCCGTTTTTCAGGGCTTTAGAATGAAGCCAGAACGGAGTCAGTGACGTATGGAGAAAACATAATGTTAACCTGGCCTAAGTGAGCAAGACTTAGCAGGAGGGCACATGCCCACACACAGCCCAACAGATTCTGGGCTCTCATTAAGACATCAGTTTATCACGTACAAGTTCTATCTGTATTTTTTTATGGAGTAAAAGACAAAAAGCAGCACAAAAATAGCAGTAGGTGTTATGATATGGTAGCCGAGGAGGACAGTAACAAAAATAGCAGAGGCAGCCAGTCACCCAGAGAGGTTGGTAACTAATGGATTGCAGAATCCTAAATTAACCACATAACTAGAAGCAGCCGTTGGACGTACCTACGATGACCTAAACGCCTCGACACAGCCGGAGAGTTGTCTAAGCCTAGAGATAGAAAGGGGAAAGCTAACTGCCCCTGAGTAGTGCCCCAAAGGAATAGGTAGCCCCCCACATATATTGGTGGTGAGACAAAATGAAATACAAACGCAGGCAGAAAATAGAGTAAGCAAACACTGGGGCCCAGAACTGTCTAGAAAGGACAGGACTGAAAAGAATACTTTCTGCAATCCAGCAAAACCCTAAGAAAAATTCCAACACTTCTGATTCCAAAAAAATACTGAGACCACACGATCTCTCCCCACTATGTCAGAACTCTGGTGTGAACAGGTAGCTACCCAGCAGCCACTGAAATAACAGGGACTGAAAAAATGAACAGAGATAACTGAGAAACAGAGACCAGTGCAGGCCCCAGCAGGGGGACCCGGCTGACCTGACTCAGAAGGCAGAAAAACAAAAGAAAACAAAACCACAGAAACGAGCAGAAAATAGCTTATCTGAAATTTGCAGGAGCCCGCAGCAGCTGACTTCCAAACTGGACCAGGAAAAGAAAACTAATCACTGGCGAGGATCATGGGAAAGTTACTCCCTTAAATCTCCCCAGTCATCACTCCCAGATCGTCCGCAGCTGGATCCTCAGCTGAAGGGCCTCTGTCAGTCAAGACAGCTTCATTAATATCAACAGCCACCAGAGGGAGCCCCAACTCAGAATCCATAGCATTCACAACAAGTAGGGTGCAAAAAACTTTCCAGGCATATATCAAACCTTGACCATAACTCCAGAAAGTGAAGGCAGCACACCAAAAATAGAATATCCAGGTGCAGTTTATCGGCCCATGTGCGACGTTTCGGTCCCAAGTGTGGACCTTTCTCAAGCATATATTTTTTTATGGATAGATCAAGTACTTATTACAGTCTATGGGGCTGTTGTTATGTCTTTGTATTTTTTCAAACCATGCGGTCCACCCAATAAACATGGAGACATGTCTGATTTTGATCTTAGACTCAGATCAAGCTCACCAATGCAAGTACATTAGTCAATGAAAAACTTTTCACTGACAGCATGATAGAAGAAGCTTGAGAAGTCGCAGACTCGCCATCAGTTTTTTTATGCATATGAGAAAAACTTATGATACTGGGATGGTAAAAATTGACAAAGCGACCAAACTTTGCAGGAAACCTGATCCAGAACACTGATGAGACTCAGACAGTTTTTGCATATGAAAAATATCATTGACGTCTGAATGATGCCTTAATATAATTTACACAAAAGGCTTAGTGCTCATTGAGATGTCAGTGATTTTTCATCAGTCTTTGTATGCGAAAACCAGGAGTGTCTCCAAAAAACAAAACAATTGTCAATCTTTCAATAATAGTTTTTCTCTGTATGTTGCACTCCTAGTATTGGCATTCAAATACTGAAGCAAAATCACTGTGTTCTGAAGGAGCCCTTATACTCCTTAATACATTTGGGGTATTTTCCACCAGTATACTCCTTAGACCAGCATGGAAAATGCCATTATCAGGGCACTTCAGGTAAATTTGTAAAAAGGATCCGAATTCTCCTGTTACTTTTCACTTGATGATTAAAATTCACTTCTCTGATAATTAGGACATTAATAAAAAAATATTTCAAAATGAATACTTCTCCCTCCATAAGTGTCTATATGTATTGCAAAACTGTCCATGTCTCCTGTAGGTGCCAATCAAAGGAAAAGGGTGTTAGGCATCAAGTTCCCACCACTGCACAGGGGAAATCTCAAGCCATGTCCTCTGCAGTCTCCCATTCTTATTTAGCTGCAGAGGATCCTGCTCAGCAGAGCTGTCGGTTCCAGCATTTTGCTCAAACTAATGCTATGCGTTTGGTTGCTGCTGCCACCCCAGGTTCAGCTACAGCAACCAGCATTAGTCAGCGGCTCGCAGATGCTCCTGTGACTAAGTCCTGCTTTTCTCCATCTGAGCATGCCCGTGAGACAACCGCTCATTGGTGGTCAGAGGTCACATGCTCAGGTCCTCAAGCAGTTCAGATTGGGCCATCAGCAAGGTCCTGGGAGGCTGCGGTTATAAAAGGATTGCACTGCCGCACGGCCGTGAACTAGTACAAACCATGTGGTGTGTGTGAGCGAGTGGATATGCTACCACTCTGTGTATGCAAGTGTGTTTGGGCCGAGAACCTGCCGCACTGTCGGCGTGTATGATCGCCTAGTCTTCCCTAGTCAGGCAGGTTTTTACTCGGCTTGACCTAGCGCCTGTCTCAGCCATGTGTGCTGCTTAGCACGGGCTGTTTACAGGGCACAGTCAATCCATGTGCTGTGGCACACATCTTTTGGTACCGCTCTGCGGTCAGTTGAGCTGTTGCTCTTGTTTTGCGCCAAATCCTGGTGCACCTTAGTTAGCTGTATTTTGCTACCACTCGCGCCATATCAGCTGTGTCCTGTGACATGTAACAAGGAACAGCGTTCTATTATTTTGTTGCTGCGGCTCTGTGACGCAACAGAGTTTGCCGCTGTTCATACCAGGTGACAGCTAACCCGAGTGTTGTCGGCGTTCAACCGCCGCCTTGTTCCGCCATTGCTTAGCTGCAGGTTTCATCTCTGCACGGTGGACTCCGGGTTGTGAACCCACCTTATTATTATTACATATAATTCATTTGGTGCATTCCACCAACCCTAACAAAGGGTGGGAGAAATGCAAAAAGTGCTAACTTTAGTAACATGTAAAAATTTGGGCACCCCTGGTCAAAATTACTGTTAATATGAACAGTTAAGCAAGTTGAAGATGAAATGATCTCTGAAAGGCCTAAAGTTAAAGATGACACATTTCCTTTGTATTTTAGGTAAAAACATAGATATTTTCATCTTCGACATTTTAAGAATTACAAAAAGGAAAATTGGCTGATACAAAAGTTTGTGCACCCTGCATGGTTAGAACCTAGTAACAACACTTTCTGAAAGTATCACAGCTTCTAAAAACGCTTTTTGTAGCCAGACAACTGTCTTTCAATTCTTGTTTGGGGGATTTTCACCCATTCATCCTTGGAAAATTCTTCCAGTTCTGTGGGATTCCTGGGTCATCTTGTATGCACTTCTATTGTGAGGTCTAACCACAGATTTTCAATGATGTTAAAATCAGGGGACTGTGAGGACCATTGTGAAACTTTCAGCTTGCGCCTTTTGAGGTAGTCTATTGTGGATTTTGATGCGTGTTTAGGCTCATTATCCATTTGTAGAAGCCATCTTGTTTTCAACTTCAGTTTTTTACAGATACAGATGATGTTATGTTTGCATCAAGAATTTGTTGAAATTTCATTAAATACATTCTTCCCTCTACCCATGAAATTGGCTGCAACACAACCCATGATTGATTCATGCCCATGCTTAATGGTTGGCAAGATGTACTGCTCCTGAAAGTCTGTCCCCTTTTTTTTCCAACACATACCTCCGATCATTGTGGTCAAAGAGATCTATTATAATCTCATTGGTCCACAGGACTTGTTTCCAAAAATAAATGCATTTGCCTTGTTCAGATGTTCTTTTGCATACTTCTGATGCTGAATTTTATGGTGAAGATGTTTTTCTACTGATGACTCTTCCATGAGGGTCATTTATGCAGGTGTCTCTAAACAATAAAACAATGTACCACAACTCCAAAGACTGCTAAATCTTTCTGAAGGTCTTTTGCAGTGAAGCGGTGGTTCTGATTTGCCTCTGTAGCAATCATACAAGCAACTCTCACTGAAATTTGCTTGGTCTTCCAGACCTTAACCTTGACCTCCACTGATCCTGTTAACTGCCATTTGTTAATTACTTTTCGAACTGATGAAAGGGCAACTTCTTATAGCCTTCTCCTGCTTTGTGGGCCTCTACCATTTTCATCATTGCTGCTGTTTTTTGGCACAAGGTTAGAGCAGGCTGGGTTTTTATAAACCTGGGAAGTTTGCATCACCTGTCTCTTCCTAATTGATGGTAGTGAACAAGCCATAACCCTAACAAGCTAACTAAGGTCTGAAACCTTAACCAAAGTTATCTGAGCACACAAGTCTCCAAGGTTGTCCAAGCCTTTGCATTGGCCTACGTTACTTTTTTAATTTTTTAAATGTAAAAATTGAAACTTTATATTTTTTACCTAACATACAAAGCAAATGCATCATCTTTTAAGTTTAGTCCTTTGAGAGATCATTTCATCTTCAATTTGCTTAACTCTTCACAATAACAGTAATTTTGACAAGGGGTGCCTAAACTTTTACATGCTGCTGTGTTTTTACCGGTTCATATTTTATGAGATACAAATCCTGCAACAAAACAAACTAGATAATTTCTATAGGACTATACTAAAGGGAACCTATCACCAGAAAAAACACTATTAACCTGCAGATATGTGGTTAATCTGCAGCTTAATAGCGTTACTAACCTGTCCGGTGCTTGCACTTAGCCATACGCTGCGGGGAGAAAATGAACTTTATTCGGCAGAATCTGGTTTCAGTCACAGGGGTGGCGCCAGGGGCGAGTTCAGTCACTGCTCTCAGTGACTGCGTCCAGACCCTGAGTGGCAGTCAGGCCCAATGCAGAGCCAGTGTCAGTAAGGGCCTGAATCCGTTACACTACTGGGGGAATAAAGTTCATTTTCTCCATGTAGTGTTCGACTAAGTGCAGGCGCCCATCCGCATAATAACTGCAGACATGTGTTTAATCTGCAGGTTAATAGCGTTTTTTCTGGTGATAGGTTCCCTTCAAAGAGGGATCTCAAACCAAAAATTGCCATTAACTAAAATGAAGAAAAGGCAATACACATTTGCAGGCAATGATTCCCTGATAATCTTTTCCACCCTTTACCAGCAGGTAAATGGATCTCAGAGGTGTGAGCCCCAAATGGATTTGCATTTCCCTTGAAATTACGGTCGTTTTGGATTTCAATTTCTCATTAAATAAATCCAATACAATCTCGTAACATTCTAGAAAAACTTGTCAGACTGCTATTCACTTTACAACCATTAGAAGGCTACACATAAACAAATATAGCATAAATATTTGGCTACAGGGTATCATAAAATCATATCTTTTTTAAAACTGTTCATTTTGTGCCACTCATGTTGAGTGAAGAGAGAAGGTAAGGAAAGACACATGCAGTTATTCTTCTATGCCTATATTCTATAGTCCACTATCCACCATTCTATACTGGACACGTCTTCCGATGAGCAAAGGTAAGATAATGCGTAGGGAAGATTCATTTCCCTCTTCCAAGTGTCCATTAACTATATTCTGGAAGTAAATATTGGTGTGAAAGCTGCCACTTAATATAAACTGACAGGATAATCTACCGTAGATACTGGGCATGTAAAACAAATGAAACACAAGATATTTGTCTAATTTGCTATAATAGAACGAGACTTTAAATTCGTAGCGTAAATTGGAATGTCTTATTATTTCCAAGCAGATCATAGACATACCTAATTGCTGTGTATTTACCTAATATACTGCGCTCACGTTTACTCATCTCGCATTCCGTTCACCAGTCTATCACTGCTAGTGAAGGAAGGAGTTAACCGAATAATCATTCACGGAAGGGAACATTTGGTCTCGGTTTTGGGTTGTGCTTTCTGCCTTGGAATCTGGATTCAGGCCACCGTAGAATGATATTAGGCTAGATTTATTCTGATTACATTACAAATTGTATTGCCCAGCTACCCGTCAAGTCATATCAGAACTAAGTGGGGACTGACAATTCAATTTCCTGTGCCCTTTGCCCCAACAGCTTACTCTGAGAGCCAAGTGTACAAGTTATCAATCTTCCCAGCCCGGCTCCCTGACATTCATCGGCCCTCAAGACACAGACATCATTGTTAAAACAAACCATGTGGTTCGAAGGTTGCGTGCAGGTACATTGTGCACAAGGCAGGTTAGACAAGACAACCACTGACTAGACACCATGACAGTGACCTCTGGAAATGCATCCTGTATACACAGCATTTCAGAATCAACCTGAATAATTAAGGTCTAGACCCTTAAAAAAAGAGGGATGGATGGATAGATAGATAGAGCATCAAAATGCTTGGAAGAGGTCATTTACATAAAGTGATAAATGATGATTTATTAACAACATGAGTCATACAGGTATCATTTTTTTCAGCAGCAGTCTATAATCTGTATTCCCATAGTAAGAGTTTAGATACATTGGGGATAATATGTATTTGATATACTGCCGATTTTGCAAGTTAACGCATCTGCAAAGAATGGAGAGGTCTGTAATTTTTATCGCAGGTACACTTCAACTGTGAGATACAGAATCTAAAAATAAAAAAACTGAAAATCACATTGTATGATTTTGAAATAATAAAATTGCATTTTATTGCATGAAATAATTATTTGATCACCTACAAGCCAGCAAGAAGTCTGGCTCTCACAGACCTGTTAGTTTTCCTTTAAGAAGCCCTCCTACTCGGCACTCATTACTTGTATTAATTGAAGATGTTTGAGCTCCTTACCTGTATAAAAGACACACGTCCATACAATCAATCACACTCCAACCTCTCCACCATGGCCAAGACCAAAGAGCTCTCTAAGGACACTGGAGACTAAATTGTAGACCTGCACAAGGCTGGGATAAGCTACAGGACAATAGGCAAGCAGCTTAGTGAGAAGGAAACAACTGTTGGCAAAATTATTGGAAAATTGAAGAAACACAAGATGACAGTCAATCTTCCTCTGTGTTAGCACCATGCCGGAGTCCTACTCTGACAGGCAGTGTCTCCGGCGTATCTCTTCACTCACCCGTGCTGCAGTCAGTTCTTCCCTTCCCCATGCTCTGCGTGCTTCCAGACATGTCCTTAGGGCACTCGAGCGTGCACTCCCTCCCTCTTAAAGGGCCAGCGCGAGCACTTGCTGTTGCCTCCTCAGCCAATAACTGTGGGAAATTATGTATATGTAGCTTCCTCCCCACTGGGGAGGTGCCTGAGCAACCTTCCTCTTTAGCAGCTTAAGTTGTGTAAGGTTGCATATCAGTAATTCCTGCCTCTGCACTCTGATGCAAATTCTGCTTGCTGCACTCTGAGGCAAATCCTGCCTGCTGTACTCTAAGTGCAAATCCTGCCTGCTGCACTCTGATGCAAATCCTGCCTGCTGCACTCTTGTGTAATTCCTGCCCGCTGCACTCTGATGCAAATCCTGACCACTGCACTCTGACGCAAATTCTGCCTGCTGCACTCTCGTGTAATTCTTGCCCACTGCACTCTGATGCAAATCCTGCCTGCTGCACTCTGATGCAAATCCTGCCTGCTGCACTCTAATGCAAATCCTGCCTGCTGCACTCTGATGCAGACCCTGTCTGCTGCAATCTGACACAAACTGTCTGCTGCACTCAGATACGAACTTTGTCAGCTGCACTCTGATGCAAGCTCTGCCTGCTGCTCCATCCAGTCTGTCCTTCTGGGTCCAGCTGCTGCGGGCCCTTTGGTCTGTCCTGAAGTGGCACCTGGTGTTCATCTGGAGCCATGTCTAACCTCACCATCAGAGGCTCTAGTGAACAGTCAGGTGAGGTCAAATGAGATCAAAATAAAACTATTTGGTATCACCTCTACTTGTCGTGTTTGGGGGAAGGAGAAGGGTGAGTACAGCACCAAGAACACCATCCCAACCATCAAGCATAGGGGGACATCATACTTTGGGGGTTACGTGCAGTGTAGTGTGCTTACCATGGTCCTGATTGCTATTCATACAAAACACATATGGACATTGGATTGGCATATAGAAAATGTGAAAACCAAGAAAATGTAATGTATTGTGTAGCTCCTACAAAAGTAATGATGTGAAACCATTTTAATTACAAAAAAATAAATTTTGGACAGCAGTAAAGAGTAAAAAATTAGATCAATACTTGGTGAGACCGTTCTTTCGACTGCTCCATCGATCCTGTTAAGTACATTGTTAGGCCGGTTTCATACGTCCGTGTCTCCAGTACATGTGGTGACAGTTTTCACACGCACTGGAGACACGTACAGACATAGACACATTATATTCTATGTGTCTATGCACATGAGCGTGTTTTCACACGGACCGTGTGTCCGTGTGCCAAACACGTAGACATGTCCGTTTTGACACGGACACAAGGACCAGAAAACCTGCCGCACACGTGCACACTGAGAGCTGTTCACACAGTCCTCCGTGTGCGTGGACGGCCGCCGGGGAAGTAGCGGCTACAGTAAGTCGCTGTCCCCCTGCGGCTGGTGCTGAAGCCGGCTGTAATTCCCCCTGCTCTGCCTGCGAGCAGAGGAGAACGATGAGCGGTGTATTAATATACTGCTCAGCGTTCTCCTCTGCTCACTGTCCTGCCCGGCTGCTCGCCTGGCACTGCTGTAGGAGGCTGCAGAGTGCGCCTGTTCTCTCCTTCACATAGGTGGGAGGGATAGAGGAGGGATTGCGGAGACCGGCGGTGTCTCTGTGTTACCAAGGGGTGACATAGTTTCCGTGATGAAAGAAAACCGTGAGCACAACCTGAATGAGACTGGTGCTTTAAAGTCTAGGATCCCACACCGGGTACTAATAATGAAAAAAGGCTTAAGCACTCAACTTAAAAGGTTTATTAGTAGTATCTCCAAACGTTTCGGTCAGAAAAGACCTTCATCAGTGACTACTTATTTTTATATAGAAGATTGTCTCCTAAAAAGGGGAGGAGAGGTGCGTGCCCCAAGGAAAGTGTGCTGCTTAAAGACAAACGTAGCTTATAAGAATGCTCAGTAGAAATATCCAGTGACTAAGCTTGTGGTATCCACACTCATGGAAACCAAATCAGCAGGCTCAGACAGCGTCCTGGCAGAGCTCCAGTCTACATAGCGGTGGATACTGCAAGCTTAGTCATTGGATATTTCTACTGAGCATTCTTATAAGCTACGTTTGTCTTTAAGCAGCACACTTTCCTTGGGGCACGCACCTCTCCTCCCCTTTTTAGGAGACAATCTTCTATATAAAAATAAGTAGTCACTGATGAAGGTCTTTTCTGACCGAAACGTTTGGAGATACTACTAATAAACCTTTTTAAGTTGAGTGCTTAAGCCTTTTTTCATTAATAGTTTCCGTGATGACCAGCGAGAAGTGGCACCTCATGGGCAAAGTATTAATACACCACTCTTCATTCTCCTCTGCTCGCAGGCAGAGCAGGGGGAATTACAGCCGGCTTCAGCACCAGCTGCAGGGGGACAGCGGCTTACAGTAGCCGCTACTTCCCTGGCGGCCGTCCGTGTGTCCGTGTGGTACTGATGCGGCACACGGGTGGCACACAGCTGCCACACATGTGCCGCACATAGTACATGCACGGACACTGATATCTCCGGTACCGATTTTTGACATTTGGTCTATGTGCTTATCAATGTCGACATTAGTGCATTGAATATCCGATCATCGGTTGCAGAAATCATTCATTGTTCATTTCACGGAATCTAGATCATGTGTTTGGCATCGGTGTCCTATTGCAGAATGAAGCCTTTTGATTTGGTTGGTACTTTACAGTGATACACAGTGGTGTTATGATGCTAGTCACTACTCAATGTGATGCTGGTCACTATTCGCGGAATTACCAGGAGGCAGGATAGTCAAGAGGTCCTGGGTCAGTACCAAGAGGGCTCGTAATAGGAAAAGGTAAAAAGCAAATGGGTAGTCAGGTAACAGTCAGAGGTCAGAGAATCAGGAAGGTAGCAGATCAAAACAAATGGGTAAGTCAAATGGATGGTTGGAAAGATAAATCACAGGTCAGCAATGAAGATCAGAACTCAAGAGTAAAGAGCAAACACACACACCACTTGAGCAAAGCTACAATTGACAAAGGTATTACAACTGACAGAGTGCTACAAAGCCATATAATAACCCAGAATAGATGACACCTGCCGGATATCCCACATACCCAGGCAGATAGGATGGCTGAGCTGTCAATCACAATATTCACACCTCTGCCTCAGATTGAGCTGTAATAAAAATAATAATAATTTTTATTTATATAGCGCCAACATATTCCGCAGCGCTTTACAGTTTAACAGTTTCAAAACACAAGTCATAAGTAACAACGTTAACAATACAATAATTAAAGCAAAATAAGATGAGATGACCCTGCTCGTGAGAGTTTACAATCTACAATGAGGTGGGGGAGATACAAAGTACAGGTGTGTATATACAATGGTGCATTTACAATGATGGTCCAGCCATCTTGAGGGAGGGAGTGAGGGAGGGATGAATGGAGATAGTGAATGGGCTACACACACACACACACACACACACTTACACATAGAATGACTTTGATTAGTGAATGTGATAGGCCGCTTTGAACAAATGTGTTTTGTGGGAGCGCCTGAAACAATGCAAATTGTGGATAGTCCTAATTTCTTGGAGTAGAGCATTCCAGAGGATTGGCGCAGTGCTGGAGAAGTCTTGGAGTCGGGAGTGGGAGGTACGGATTAGTGCAGAGGTTAGTCGAAAGTCATTTGCAGAGCGCAGCAGTCGGTTAGGCCGATGGATAGAAATGAGGGAGGAGATGTAGGGGGGTGCTGCACTGTGGAGAGCTTTGTGGGTGAGAACCAGTACTTTGAATTGGATCCTATAATGAATAGGCAGCCAATGTAAGGAGCTGTCACTCACAATGTAGAGCTGTCACTCACAATTGTGACACCTCAACCAGCCCTCAAACCCATGGGGCAGAAGAGCTGTCATCTGAAGCATCCCTAAGACACCGTGAGAGGTGGATTTGCAATAGGTGTAATTATAAGGTGGGCAGAGGTAGCAGTTGCACTTGAGCCCTAGTGCCATAATAGAGATATTGCTACTGGCAATGGTTCATGGTAGGTTAGGCTTCTGTTCTTGGAAACTTTTAAACTAATCCAATAGTTTTACAGCTACATAGTGAAGGACTATTAAACTGCTTGCAGATATTTTGGGGGAGATTATCTAAGCTGAATGTGCAATTTGTGCAAAACAAAAATGTCATGTTTGACTACATTGTTCATGTGTTTGTTCTCTTTGAGTAAAGGGCTGTAGCTTTGCATGAAATGGTTATGGATTCACAGGAAAGTGATGCAGCTTGAAATATGACACTGCCAATTTTTTTGTGAAAATTTTAGGCTCATAGAAAGCTAAACAATAGGTATAAACTTAGACAAAAGTGTCCAAATTTGTGTCAAATTTATCATCCAGTATGAGATTTGAGTGTTAGGCATAATGCAATAAGATATTGTAATTAAGACTACACAGCATCAAGATAGCCACAGAATATGTGGGTGCCACAAAATAATAGATGTACAGTTTGAACCATAAGTTTATATACACTATATAAAAAAGACACATCTGCATGTTTTTCTCAATATTTGACATGAATAAACCTTTCTCGTTTTAGGTCAATTAGGATTACCATAATTATTAATATTTGCTAAATGCCAGAATAATGAGAGAGAGAATGTTTTAAGGCCTTTTTATTACTGCAAAGTCAAAAGTTTACATACACTAAGGTTACTATGCCTTCAAACAATTCTGGACTGCCCATATGATGATGTCATGTGTTTGGAAGCTTTTTTGGCAACATCTGAGTTAAATAGAGACACACCTTTGGATATATTTTAATGCATACCTGAAACACACTGCTTCTTTCTGAAGCATCATGGAAAAGTCTAAAGAAATCAGACAAGATGTCAGGAAGAGAACTGTGGACTTGCTCATCCTTGGGTGCAATTTCAAGATACCTGAAGGTGCCTCGTTCATCTGTACAAACAAGTATACGCAAGTACAAACAAGATGTGAATGTCCAGCCATCACACCGCTCAGGAAGGAGGCGGGTTCCGTGTTCCAGAGATGAATGTACTTTGGTCCTACATGTGCCTATCAACCCATGGACTAAAGCAAAAGACCTTGTGAAGATGATAGCGGAAGCTGGTAAGATAGTGTCAATATCCACAGTAAAACGAGTACTGCATCAACATGGGTTGAAAGACCACTCTGCCAGGAAGAAGCCATTACTGAAAAAACATCATAAAAAAAGACAGATTAATATTTGCAAATGCACACAGGAACAAAGACCTTACTTTTTGAAGATATGTCCTGTGATCTGATGAAACTAAAATTGAACTTTTTGGGCATAATGACCATCTTTGTGTTTGGAGGAAAAAGGGAGAAGCTTGGAAGCCTAAGAACACCATCCCAACTGTGAAATACAAAGTGGCAGCATCATGTTGTGGGGCTGTTTAGCTGAGGAAGGGATTGACGTGGTTTTGGATGTGGATTTTGAAGCAGAATCAAACCATTCGATTTTTGGAGCTAAGATTTTTGTAAGTAGTAAGTAAGTAATTGTAATTCTTGTAAGTAATTTCACCTATTAGACATTTATGGTACAGTCCCTGACAGAAGTTATGTCGCTTATCCATGTTAT
>VIAB01037857.1:0-14177 GCA_009801035.1 Oophaga pumilio
CACATGATCAAGATCTCAGGGTGCCAATAAGGTTAAAGAGGGAGTCCCCACACTGTTACCCATCTAGATGCCATAGTAACTATTGACAGCAGCATTTAAGGAGTTAAACGGCCATAGTCTGATCCAACACTGATCGTGGTTGCAGCAGTGTGTTGTCAGCTCAGTAAAAAGAAGTACTGGTGGTCACTAAACAGCACGTACACTTTAGTTGGTGAACACTTGCATTTAAGTTTCAGAATTATCTGTTTTTCTGCTCACTGAGTGTGCAGCATGTGCGAAATGGGGCTGGGCATTTTGTTTGTTTGTTTGTTGATCCTCGTGAATCAAATTGCAGATTGTTTTCATTGGTGTGGAACCGCAGATTGAAATCTGGCATTATTTCAATCCTCCTTGGATTGGTCCTTTCATCTATAATAGCCAGGAATGGGACAAGGGTCAGAAACATAAGTTGAATAGCAGGTACCAGGAGCGAGACAGAAGCATAAAACAGAAACTAAGCCAGGGTTAGGACCACGGTTAAACAAGAGTCAAATCCTAGTATCACCTTCATCTTTTAGTGTGGTGTAAGGCAGGAGTTCCCTTAAAAGAAACATTCACATAAAAATGTTTGTCTTCTTAGTATATTGCAATCATCATATTATATAGCACTGTGTACTTACAATTGGTCATTTTGCCCTTCTACCCAGCTAATTCTTCTATTTTCCATTAGGTCTATGACATCACATAATTAAAAACTGACTTATTGAATCTTTCTAAGCTCTATGTAGAAAAAGGAGGTCAATTTTCCCTGTATGAGTCATAAAGTCATTGCAAAAGTCACGGAGCAGCTGAGTCAGGAGCTGAAGAGGGGAATGATAAATGCAGAGACAATAGACTTCCTTTTTCTACATAGAGGAGAGAAAAGAGAAGAAATACCGTAGTTGGGTAGAAAGGAAAAATGAGCAATTGTAAGTACACAGTGCTATATAATATGATAACTGCAAAACTTTAATAGGAGTGCTTCTTTAAATAGGTCACAAGTATTAACGTTCATCAAGGACCAATGGCGGTCCTGGTAGAAGAACTCACAGCTGCAGAAGGAAAAGGTAAGTTCAACTAACTGTTAACCAGATGCATCTGGAGTCATAGCTGCCAGCTAAGGCCTTCAGCCGAAACCTGACATCAGTAACAACATCATTGCATGTTTTTGAGAGTTCGTAGATAAATTGGGGTCACCGGCTTACTGGTGATGCATGCTTCCTGGTAGATGTCATAGCTGACAGCAGTTGCAGAATTTAATTATTTTTTTACTAAAGTTTCTCGATTTAGAGGTATATGAGCTATATAAATTGCATAGATAAACAGGTTCCAAAAATTAGAGCCAAGTTTGAAAACAAGTTTAAAAAGTAATCATCTTTTTAAATATTTTTTAATTATATGATTATTTAGAGTATGAGTCACATTTATTTAGACTTGGAAAATTCTTGAATATTTTTGCTTTTAGAAATTATTTCCCCATCAGTACACACCCACAGAGTGTCTACATAACATGCAAACTGTAATAAATCAAATCCAAATCTGAAGAATGTGCATACCAGAGATTTGTTTCATAACGGTAATACATTCTGGCAAGTTAAAAAATACGAGACTGCATAGACACTAAGGCGGGATTAGAAACCTTGATAACCGATGTTTTAGTATCACACTGCAGTGCTTACAGATCATGTTTTAAATAAATATATTTTTTACTACAGTGAGGTTAAACATTAAATAATTGAAAGTAGTTTAATTTTCTAATAAATGTTTATCCACATTTCAGAATTTGTGGTGTTCGGGGAAGTGCTGCCGAGAGGTATTAGCAGTAGAGTAATCCCCAATTATGATAAAGTGCAAAGTTTAGGAGTAGCTTGGTAAATGTACTTATGGGTATAATGGTTGAATATTGAAAAATGCTTTGTCTACATTGCTAAAAAAATTTATGACCTATCCACTAGACTATATATACAGTATATTGGAACCTGTCCTGTCCATAGACATTATTTATCTGCAAACATAGGGGGAATCTGCCAGTAAATAGCATTTAAATCCTGTTTAACTGACTTACTAGATCAACGGAGAATAGAAACCTATAAACACGTGGTCAAAATTGTTGGTTCCCCTCGTTTAATGACAGAAATCCAACAACGGTCACAGAAATAACTTGAATCAGACAAAAGTAATAATAAATAAAAAATCTATGAAAATAAACAAATGAAAGTCAGATATGGCTTTTCAACCATGCTTCTACAGAATTAAAAAAAAATAAAACTCATGAAATAGGCCTGGACAGAAATGATGGTACCCCTGGAAATAATGTGACAAAAGGGACATGTTAAATCAAGATGTGTCCACTAATTAGCATCACAGGTGTTTACAATCTTGGAATCAGTGAGTGGGTCTGTATAGAGGGCTACAGATACTCACTGTGCTGTTTGGTGACATGGTGTGTATCACACTCAACTTGGACCAGAGGAAGCGAAGGAAAGAGTTATCTCAGGAGATTAGAAAGAAAATTATAGACAAACATGTTAAAAGGTAAAAGTTAAAAGACCATCTCCAAGCAGCTTGATGTTCCTGTGACTACAGTTTCACAAATTATTCAGAAATTTAAGCTCCATGGGACTGTAGCCAACCTACCTGGACGTGGCCACAGGAGACCAATTGATGACAAATCAAAGAGATGGATAATACAAATGATGACAAAAGAGCCCAGAAAAACTTCTAAACAGATTAAAGATGAACTTCAAGCTCAAGGAACATCAGTGTCAGATCGCACTATCCGTCATTGTATGAGCCAAAGTGGACTTCATGGGAGACGACCAAGGAGGACACCATTGTTGAAAAAAAATCATAAAAAAGCCAGACTGGAATTTGCCAAACTACATGTTGACAAGCCACAAAAGATGAGACAGAAATGGAACTTTTTGGTAAGGCACATTAGCTCTATGTTTACAGACGGAAAAATGAAGTATTTCAAGAAAAGAACACTGTCCCTACTGTGAAACATGGAGGAGGCTTTGTTATGTTCTGGGGTTGCTTTGCTGCATCTGGCACAGGGTGTCTAGAATCTGTGCAGGGTACAATGAAATCTCAAGACTATAAAGGGATTCTAGAGAGAAATGTGTTGCCCAGTGTCAGAAAGCTTGGTCTCAGTCACAAGTCATGAGTCTTGCTACAGGATAATGACCTAAAACACACAGCTAAAAACATCCAAGAATGGCTAAGAGGAAAACATTGGATTATTCTGAAGTGGCCTTCTATGAGCCCTGACCTAAATCCTATTGAGCATCTTTTGAAACGGCTGAAACATGCTGTCTGGAAAAGGCAACCTTCAAACATGAGACAACTGGAGCAGTTTGCACTTTAGGAGTTGGTCAAAATACCAGTCGAGAGGTGCAGAAGTCTCATTGACAGTTACAGGATTTGTTTGATTGCAGTGATTGCCTCAAAAGGTTGTGCAACAAAATATTAAGTTAAGGATACCATCATTTCTGTCCGGGCCTATTTCATGAGTTTTATATTTTTTAAATTCTGTGGAAGCATGGTTGAAAAGCAATGTCTGACTTTCATTTGTTCATTTTCATAGATTTTTTATTTATTATTACTTTTGTCAGATTCAGGTTATTTCTGTGACCATTGTGGGTTTTTCTGTCATTAAACAAGGGGTACTAACAATTTTGACCACATGTCCACTTGCTTCTCTTTAGCCAGTGTGGCACAGGAAGCTATGAAACTCAACTCTCAGTTCACTGAGCACAGCTGTGTTCATTTCCTAGCACCTTGATTGACAGCCTGTTGTGCACACATATGCTGCAGAATAAGCTGTCAATCAAAGTAGTGACTGTAAAAGTGCTTTGCACCACCTTGATGACTGGAACCGAGTTTCTGCTGGGAAAATAAAACTTACTTTTCTCCCTGTAACTACTGCTCCAGTAAGCTGGCTACACAGGATTTAAACACTATTAACCATAAGATTCACCCTATATGTAAATAAAGTTTCTGACATGACGGGTTCCTTTTAAAGTCTGATAGGTGGCTGGTTCCACTGTTTTCTTAACTTGGACTACAAATAAGTTAATAATAAATTCAAATCTTATGAAGTTGGGAGCTCATATCTTGAAGTAGCATACCAGCATTTTTTTTTCAGCGTTGGATTGTCCACTGCTCCTGGTCACAGACTCACCTTCTGGACTTACCAACGTGGCTCCAGTCCCCCAGCACCATCTTGTGACAGGAGCTTCAGAAGTTTTGGACTGGCCGGAAGGTAGAAGCTACATCACAAGCTCTCAATGTAATAACGAGACTCTCATAGACTTGTATTAAAAAGTGACCTCCAATGCGCTCCAGCAGACGCTCGAGCATGCCGGCTGGTCATTTTTTGCATGAGATAGACCGAATCAACGCTGGAAAAGAATAGAGGTGATGACAGGTGAGTATGAGACAGGGCCAGAGGACTTTCATTTAAAGCACAACTCCAGCCGTGCAATAAAAAAAACACTGGAATGGTGCTTTAAGGTTTATTTTATGATAAATTTAACTAATGATCTTTCTAAGTAAAATGAAAATTAAGCAAATTCTGAAGCATCAATGAAAGTGGATAAATAATGCTAATCAGTAGTATCAGAAAATTTTCATAATGGTGTAGATGGTAATGGTAGAGATGCAAAAAAAAATCTGTAAAAATTAAAAGGGAACTATATTACTGTGCTAAAAGGTTTGAAACCTAAAGGCTATTTTGGAAGCTCATATTTTCTGAATGGAAGAAAAAGTATCACATTTGGCATTTCTAAAGGTTTATGCTTTATATATCCTGGTATCAGTGTCAGGAACACCCTATTGTTTAATATTAAAGCTGTATCAAGTTTCCTAGTCTGAGGTAGAAGCAAAAAATACTGTAAATGGCAAAGGCAAGCAAACATTCATATTAAATCATCAGCTGTCTTGAATTCATTGTGTACTCAATAGTTTGTGTATTGACTTATGCTTGACACAGCAGAGTATTTCCTGTGTCATCACATCAGTAGTACTGTATGTGAAGGGAGCTGGCTGACTGGCTCATTTCCATAGCTGAGCCAGGCAGTTTCTCTGTCACGGCCAATGCATAGACAGGGAAAGTGGCAAGCTTAGCTACTGAAATAAGCCAGTTAGCAGGAAATGTTCCCTTGTAGCAAGCACAAGCCATAAGTAGTGATGCCAAAACCACTGCTGAAGAACAGGAACCTTTGGAAATGTAGACATATTAGCAAATTGTATATCTGTAATTTAGAAACACAGTTAAAAAAAAATATTTAAAGCAGACAACAGTAACATCCATGTTTCCTTCACAATCGAGGATGAATATCCTCCATATTCCTCCTCATTATTCGGTGCCTGGCTGTTAGACAACTGTCTGCAGTAGGACTTGCTAGAGGGAGGAGCAACAGACAATCAGTAGATTTACCATTGAGTGCAGCTATATTTTGTCATTTCATTAGTGTTCCTTGAAGTTACCCATGATCCTTTTTATTGGTAATCCCACCCACCCATTTGTTTTATTGTATATGACATTCACAAATAATTCAAGCTCCTCGACTTAACATGGACTGTGTAGACCCTTCTGTTTGTGTAGACTCGTTTCCATTGTAACACGCCTACATCCTTTTAAAATTGAATTTAAAATACAAAAAAATGAAATAAGGAAGAAAATCAATTAAAGGACGGACAATGTCAAAATTTTCAGCCTCTGCTGAAACCAGAGAAACACAGAATATGTACCGTACTTTTGCCAGAAGCAAGCCTTTATCTAGCTAAGTGGAATTTTCCAGTATGAACCGTCTGCCCAGCCTGCAGGGAATAGAAAACAATGCTGCTCAAAAATTATTCCGCCACTTGTTGATTTTCTAATTATGACAACCATACAGATGCCATGGTCTGTTCACATCATGACCAATCGGGCTGTTCTGCCTAAAGGCACAAGGTGGGGCATCTGTCTTTACATAAAAACACATCACTGATCCATCTGCTAAAGAGTTTGGTTTATTTTCTGCTGCGTCCTGCTGTATCATATTCAAGCAATACAGACTTTAAGATGTCTTTCCTTAAAAAGGGTGTTGATTTAAATACAAGCGACATAGGTAAGCAATGTTTACTTATCTAACAGTAGCTGCATCCCCAGACTTTATAGAAGACAGTGCCTCATTTCCACTATTTTAGTAGACTACTTTGAAATGATTACATTTTTAATTAGGAAGTTTTGAAAAGGTTTTGAACAATTTTTAGATACAGTGATTCTCACTACAGTCTGGTTAAAAATGATCATCAAATGTTTTGCACAGATATTGAAGTTGGTATATTTTATGATAAATATATGTACATGTATGGATAGCGTCTTCTACCTAATATACTATCTGTTGCAGTGATAATTGGATGTTTACTGTCACAATGAGTTATGTCACGTAAATGGAAATCTGTCTGTACACATTAGATTAAGACACTTGTCAGCTGGATTTTCAAAGAGAACCTAATGCAACAAAAAGTCTAATGTGTATAGACATTAATATCTTACTCTAATGAGTAAGAAATGACTGGCAATAACTATTATTTAATTTACCGGTCACAAGAGTCTAGCAGCAGCTTGCCTCCCTTTCTCCAGTCAAATAAACATAAGTGCCTGTTATGTAGGCACCGGAGAAGATGACAGATGAAGGAACCAAGAGCTATCCTACATGGAATAGATATAACCCCCATTTAAAAGCCTTACTGCTGCATTTTTCCATTTTTAAGTGCATTATACATGTATGAAAGGACAAGTTATATGTGTGCTAAAGGCATAAATATTCCAAAGCCACAGATAGCATGAATGTTTTTAGATCAATACATGTGCTTCAATGTGTTTACATTATTTATATTGCTGAAAGCAAAGAAATGAGCCATAACATGAGTTGGTATACATGCACTGTGTAGGAGAATGTTCGCAAACAAAACCCAAGAAAAAAGAAAAATGAGCATGCATTCAGTAGTAAGTAAATCGAAATAGTACATGTAAATAACCTAGAACACTTAGATAACACTATTTTGATTAAAAAAAAAGCTTCCCCACAGCGACAAGGTATACCCAGTCGGGATGGTCCTATTGCTAGTGTTAAAGCAAACCTGTCAGCAGTTTTGGCCGATATAAGATACGGCCACCACCTTTCAGGGCTTTTCTACAGCATTCATAGAGTTGTATTCATTACTGTTTCTGGTTAAAAACTTACAACGAAAACTCACAAAAAACTGCAGATATGTATCCAACCTAAGCCTATGGGTTTGCAGTGGCTAGATTTTTCATACTATGAATGTTTAAATTCTGTTTGCATATTCCTTAGGACCGTCCATTCATAACTGATACGATTGAGGTAGCTGGAATGCTAGGTGTATAATATTAGTTGCTTTTGACAATATGCTTGCAGAAGCCATAGTATAAGCTTCATGGACTCTCATGGCACTAAACTGTATTGTGTCTGCAGAAAATTGTGTGTTCCAGGGTGTATGTACCCTGAGGATTTAGATATTCTAATTTTGTGCAATGCTTTTTTACATCAAGTGGAACCACACCTCTATGTGGATGAATGAGCTTTGCAGGTCAAGATTGTTCCACCCATATCACGTATGCACAAATGCTGTCCCAGGCACCACACCCAGCACACTGTTCTGTCTATGAATACTGAACCCGAGCACTCACACATGCTTCTCTGGGACAAACCGGCTTTACAAAGAAGCACTGTTGATCAAAACTGATGTTCAATTATGTATGATGTTGGTCTACTTTTTGTCTTTCCACCTTAGGCTAGCTATAGAAATCAAACAATGAAACAGTATTGGATATTAAATATGCTGCAATAATAAAAGTCTGTGTAATCAGTACATCATCTTACACAGTGCAAACATGCCCCAGCTACTGAATGTGATGTAGGAATAATTTATGTGCACCAGCTATCTGCTGCCAACAGAAATACAATCTATGCAAATCAAATGGGCATGCTGTAATCCTGGCCACTTATATTACAGTAAAGCAAGGAAAAGAAGCTGTCCAGGACACTGCCAACCAGTGTGTAGAAGAAGGTCAGAAAATTGCTCAAGAAGGTAAGTTAGCTCTGAATCTATAAAGCTAGGTAGCTTTTTGTAAAAAAAAATATGTTGATCCCAATAATAGGGCACTGAATTGGGCCAATGGTAGAGCAGTGAACAGGGCCCAGTCATAGAACAGTGAACCAGGCTCAATGGAAGAGCAGAGAATTGGCCCAATAGTAAAGAACAGGGCCAAATGGTAGAGCAGTGAACAGGGCCCAGTCATAGAACAGTGAACCAGGCTCAATGGAAGAGCAGAGAATTGGCCCAATAGTAAAGAACAGGGCCAAATGGTAGAGCAGAGAATTGGGTCAAATAGTGGAGCAGTGAACTAGGCCCAATGGTAAAACAGGGCTCAATGGTAGAGCAGTGAGTTGGGCCCAATAGTAGAGCAGGGAACAGGGCCCAATGGCAGAGCAATGTACTGGGTCCAATGGTTGGGCAGTGAACAGGGCTGACAGTGGAGCAGTGAACAGGGCCCAATGGTAAATCAGTGAAGAGGGTCCAATGGTAGAGCAGTGAATAGGCCCCAATGGAATAACAATGAAAAGGGCCCAATGATAGAGCAGTGACTAGGGCACAATAGCAGAGCAATAAACTGGGTCCGATGTACGATAGCAGTGAACAGGGCTCAGTACTGAAGCAGTGAATAGGGTTCAATGGTAGAACAGTGAATTGGGCACAAAATTGGAGGAGTGAATGGGGCTTAGTACTGGAGTAGTGAACAGGGTTCAATGGTAGAACAATGAATTGAGCCAAAGAGTGGAACAGTGAACAGGGCCCAATAATAACAACAGTCACAGGAAACTCCAACAACTTATTGAAAAGTGAGTAGACCTTAGCTTAGAGGGGACATGGCTGAGCACTGTCTACAAATTATGACAGAAATGTAATCAAGTTATCAACTGAAGTACATTCCTTATAGTAGCACGCAACATCTGAAAGATGTGCAAAATCACTAAGAGACACGTGCCTCCTAATGAATTTAGATCATCTTACTCCAGCAGCACACTGTTCTTCAATACTTGTGTAGAATACACCATCTTTGATTAAACATACCTATGTATTTTAACACATTAGCCAAATAAATGCTGGAACACATTAGAGGGCCTCATACACATTAAATAACTATCGGCTGAACAAGAGGTCAGCCAATCATTCAGCTGGCAGAAATTTCTCCTGAGTTTTTCATAAACTCATGCGCTTTGCTGAGAGCTCTTCTGTTTCCTACAAGAGAGCCGCTGCCAAACTTTCCTGGCAGCAGCCTGCCTCACCTAGAACAAAATAATCAGCAGTCCAAAATAGAACATACCAGATTCTTGTCTCCCCCAATATGATCTGTTGGGCTGTTGGGTCCCCAAAAACATATTTGACTGTTGGTTGAGCCTGCTCTTGTGGGTTTGGAAGACCCTTGTCTAATCTGTATGAGTGCCTTAAATCAGGACAATAAAGGAGATGGCTCCTCTCATGACTTTATCCAACTTTTACTTGATGCCTCATAAAAGAGTTACGTTCTTATGTTATTTAATTCTATTGAACAGTAAAATCCTAATCAGCTAAAAGAAATGGTTATGATTACAGGGTTTGACATGTTTGCATTTCTACAAAATTAGGCAGGCATGGATATTTTATTTCTTACAAGCTGCTCTATTAAAGTTGTAATACTTGCCAATTCAGAATTTACAACAGCATGTTTAGAAGACAACCACACTGGCAGCCTGTTAGGCAATTTATTAATCTTTCACCAGGTTTGCTGGAATATGTAGTTTTCTTAACTGAGCATTTTCAGGCATCAATATAAGTTGTGAAGAACACACTATCTGCACAAAACATTTATGTACACATGAATATTGAGCAATCACATAAATTGGGAGAATCCCTCAGTATAACCAAATGTACCCACTGTATATCAACTATACAGATATAATCCAAAAGTAAAAACAAATAGCCTAAGTATGCATTTAATGTGATTCTCAGGACGCAAAGCAAATGTGAAAGCAACACCTAATTTTTACTATAATACATCTCATGCATATACTAATAATTTTTGCTCCTTTTCATACCAGCTGTAGACAAAGGATGCCAAGCTGCTAAAGATGCAGGAGAAAAGGCAGTTGATCAAATGAAGTCTGGAATAAAGTTTAAGTGAAGAAGACCTGGCCAGAAGATGTCATTTATGAAATTTACACAATTTATTATCTTTAATAATTAAATAATATAATCTGGTTAATTACTTATATATTTCTACCAACATTGCACACTATGTCCCAATTACTAACTGCAATAAAAATTGTTGGACAATTCAAATCACGATTTTTTTTTTAAACACTGTAAAATGATTTGAAGTGAGCAACTTATCTGCTCACCTAAAGCTCCTTGTCTTGGAATGATGACCTTGGTCTACTTGATAGAAATGTTGACCTGTAATCTTCTAATAGTGAGAGAATTCATGTGTTACCTGCAGATTCTGGTGTGGATTTGCTAATGATTTTAACCTTTCCAGTGCAAAGGTTGAAATTCTCAATGAATTTTGCATAATTTCTGTACAACAATTTTCAGCAACATGTGCATGAGATTTATTGAGTGCTCTCAGTGGGAGAAGCAAAATAGGAATCTTGTGGGTATGGTACCTTTTAATGGCTAACAAAATATAGTGAATGATGTTACAAAACAAGCTTTTGAGACTGCTTACGTCTCTTCATCTGGCTGGTATAACAAAATATTTGAAGAAGCCCAATTATATACAGTGAAGAGCACCATGCCTGTGTTATATATTTAGCTGGTATTGCAGACCCTGCAGATTCTCGTAATCAAATCTTCTAAGAATATCAGCAACAAATACGACCACGTGCACAGCACGTACACTACGGGTAAGTTCATACATAGAAGATTTAGAGCAGATTTTTCCCTTCAGCTAATCTACAGCAAAATTTGCATGCTACATTAGAATTTTGCTGCAGATTTTATTAGTGATATTGAGATTAATAAGAAGCTTATTAAAAAAGTATTTGAATCTGATCTGTATCTGAATTTTGAAACACTATCTGCTCCAAAATCCATCTGATAAAAAACTGTATGAACATACCCTGCATCACCTTACTTCGATAAACCTTTCATTTTTGGACAGGAGAGCATCAGATCAGCATCTGACAGACAGGGAAGGAGGCGTCTCAGTTCCTGCTCTGAGCAGACACTGAGAAGCAAACTTCTCTGAAGGACCACGCGGTCATCTTGCGGCCAGGGGGTCTCCATGGAAACCATGAGGACAACACGATCACGTCGTTTTGTCCTGATGGAAGCACCCCTGCCTTCCCATTCTCCTCGATGTCGCTGTCACTATTGACAGCGGCATCAGACGGGTTAAACGCCCGATCGTGGGCAATGCTGTATGGTGCCAGCTCTCACATAGAGCTGACACCCGCACCCGATAGCCGCAGCGCTCAGCATGCCACAATCACTGCACCATATATTCATGGCGCTTTGCGGGAACGCAGCTCCCACAGCGCCGTACATATACAGCTCATATCATGAAGGGTTTAAAAAGATTTCTATATTTAGCAAGTGTCCAGAGACTTCAGGCATGTGAAATATAACTTTAATAAATGCTCATGAGAAAGCATAGCTATCTATCTAAATAGTTAAAAGCAGAAAGAGCAGGCAGCACAATATTTACCAAGAGAAAAGTGGACTTTATTTAGCCCAAGTGGCGTGGCGATGTTTCTGGTGCAGTGAACCTTTTCAAGCAGTTAAATGGGTTTACAAGCAAGTATATATACAGTACAGACCAAAAGTTTGGACACACCTTCTCATTCAAAGATTATTCTGTATTTTCTTGACTATAAAAATTGTAGAATCACACTGAAGGCATCAAAACTATGAAGTAACACATATGGAATTATACATTACACTTTACAAAAAAGTGTGAAACAACTGAAAATATGTCTTATATTCTAGGTTCTTCAAAGTAGCCACCTTTTGCTTTGATTACTGCTTTGCGTGCAGAAAAGGTGAACGGATGGACTCTACATGCCTGGTTCCCACCGTGAAGCATGGAGGAGGTGGTGTGATGATGTGGGGGTGCTTTGCTGGTGACACTGTTGGGGATTTATTCAAAATTGAAGGCATAGTGAACCAGCATGGCTACCACAGCATCTTGCAGCATCCGGTTTGCATTTAGTTGGACCATCATTTATTTTTCAACAGGACAATGACCCCAAACACAACTTCAGGCTGCATAAGGGCTCTTTGACCAAGAAGGAGATTGCTGGGGTGCTACGCCAGATGACCTGGCCTCCACAGTCACCAGACCTGAACCCAATCGAGATGGTTTGTGATGAGCTGGACCACTCACCGCTTCAATTTTGAATAAAACAGTATATAGCCTTTAGACCCCTCAGATATCAAAATTGACAGCAAACTCTATACACAGTACAGGTATAAATATTTTTTTTCCAGGTGGTTTATTTGAGAACTAGGAAAATATTAAGATTTCTAGGTAATCATGAAACCAATGACATTAAGTAGATAAAATAATATTAGGAAACAAAACAACCTCAATTAACAATCCCACATTGTTCTAACTGTTTACATACATGAGCATATTCTGCAGATGTAATTATTCTGCTGGGGTCCTCATTCACGAGGTGTCCTCATTCTGCAGATGTCCTCATTCTACAGGTGTCCTCATCGTGCAGGTGTCTTCATTATCCAGGTGTCCTCATTCTGCATTTCTCCTCAGTCTACGGGTATCCTCATTCTGCAGGTATCTTCAATCTGCAGGTGTCCTCATTCTCCTGGTCTCCTCAGTCTGCGGGTGTCCTAATTCTGCAGGTCTCTTCAGTATTCGGATTTTCTTATTCTTTTGTTGTCCTCATTCTGCAGTTGTATGTACTCATTCTGCAGGTGTGCTTATTCTGCATGTATACTCATTTTATGGGTATCCACATTCTGAGGGTGCACTCATTCTGTAGAGTAGGAGTCCTCATTCTGCGGCTATACTCATTCTGTGGGTATCTCTATTCTGTGTGTATCCTCGTTCTGTTTCTGTCCTCATTCTGCGGATGTACTCATTCTGCCGGTGTTATCATTCTGTGGGTATTATCATTCTGCGCGCATCCTCAATCTGTGGGTATCTTCTTTCTGCGGATGTCTCCATTCTGTGGGTGTACACATTCTGTGGGTATCATCATTCTGTGGGTGTCCTTATTCTGCAGGTGTCCTCATTCTGGGATGTACTCATTCTGTGTGTGTACTCATTCTGTGGGTATCCTCATTCTGTGGCTGTCCTCATTCTGTGAATGTACTCATTCTGCAGCTGTACTGTACTCATGTAAGGGTTAATAACAGTTTACTGTATTGTTGGAGATTTGTGATGTAATATGTGATCTCCGGCCTTAAAGGACAGCGGCGAGAGACCGGAGTTGGAGCACAGGGGTTTTTGGCAATTGGTGGGCAGTTGGGAGGAGTTGAAGGAGAATCTGGAAGGAAGTGAAGTTGCTGATCCTTGGAGAAAGTCTGGATAGGGTGATGCGACTCTGGATCTGTTGTTGGTGATGCTTGGACGCATTGTTCAGCTTGACATGAGCCGTCATGGTGAGGATAACCAAGTACACAGCATCTTGAGCTAGTCCACATGAGGCCTTATCTCTAAAGACTTAGGGAAGCCTTGTCATTCCCTAAGAGCTTCAAGATGGGGTGTCTATTGCTAAGGAGTTAGGAAAGCCCTCGTTTGGAGAGATCAGCATTCCCTAAGAGTTTCAATACAGCATTTCTGATTATTCGAGACTCAGCCCAGCAAGGACCCTTCAATTTCAGTTTCAGGATGCACTATCTTACAACTGAATATATATGTGCATATATAAATAACCTTATAGAGGTCCAATTAGATAAGAGAAAAGGCCTCTTCTGTAAGAGACACTTCAAAAACTGCTCAGAGTAGGCGATTGCTAAAATACTGGCATTTCACTGTAGTTTTATTGATTGACACATAGAAAGAGTTAATCAAATTGTATTTTGCTCACAGAGAGTTATAGGTACAGTACAGACCAAAAGTTTGGACACACCTTCTGATT